>BSSO01007838.1:0-10642 GCA_030267885.1 Mesembryanthemum crystallinum | reverse complement strand
ATGACATGAAGGAGCTTAGAATTGGGGGCATTAATAACAACTTCCTTCTATTACAGTCATCCTCTTTGAAACAAAGATGTGGTTGCAATAAGTGTAATGGTCAGTTTGGTCTTCCCTATACTTGTAGTATGTCATTTCCCTGGGAACCCAAATGCCATGGGAATTGGCATGGTTCAATGGAAGGTGTGGATGTTGCATGCATGCAATGGATGATTATGCATTGTGATTTGTGGGTCCATGCGAAGTCTAAGAGGTGAATTGGAAGGGGATGATAATCCAATGTATTTGATGAGCCTATTTGAAGGGGATAGATATCAAGGTCCAAGGTATGGCTGGATGATTCACCAACTCCTGTATGAGCGAGTGCATCAAGGCCTTAACCTGGTGAGGTAAATACTTGTTCTAAGAAGCATCTAAGAAAAGCTTTGGTTGCTCTTTCCCCGAAAAATTGAAAGAGGGTATAATATGGTGTCAAAGCAAGGGGAAACGCTGTTGGGAGTCATGATTGGGTCAAAACACCACGGGTAGATAATTGTAGGGGTGTTGCTTTGTAGTGTGACTTTTGTCAGCCATTTATACATGTCAGCCAGATACTTCAATTACTAGAGAACTTTGATATTTAAGCTAATGTATCTTTCATATTCTCAACAAACATCTAATGTTGGTATGGTTTGCAAATGCCTTCTGTGAGCTGTTTGGCTAAATCTTTGCTTTTGCTTTGCTCTACCATTAAAGATGTGCAGGAGCTGGGCACATACGGGAGGACATTGTTTATTATACTAAGAAACTGAAGCAGGCTTTTGATGGCAATGAGGAGCATCAGGCATACCTAACTGATATGGGTATTAAGGCATTGAGGTGAGATAGTTTCAACAACATGATCTTGGATTTACTTCAGATAGAGATTGTTTTGTGCATTTCATTTCTTATTTAATAGGAGTCTTTTTTTTTTTTTTTTTTTATCATCAATTTGCAGGAGGTACTTTTTCCTGATAACGTTCAGGTCTTACCTTTATTGTACTTCCGCGGCGGGATCTACATTCTCTTCATGGATGGATACTCGACCTGAACTTGGATACCTCTGTAATCACCTCCGTATTGATAAATGATTCCCATGGTAATGGTAATGGTAATGGTAATGATAGTGTAATAGTAATAGTAATAAACTAAGGTGGGGTGGGGGCGTCCTCTCATACTATTCTTATCTGCCTATTTGTGAATAAGATTGTACAAATTTATTGTCTCTTGTTTTTCTAGCATTAATCAGAGTCTAATCTAATAAATCTTTGTGCTCATTTGTATACGGAGCACTATATATTCTCACGTCAATAACACAATAACATGCCTAGTAGATTGCACTTTGTAGGCATGAGGGTTATCACCAATTAGTAAATAACTTGCAATTTGTAGGAAAATTTTACAATAGCCACCATTAAAGCATTGGCTATTGAAACTTTTAATTTATACAGTTGGATTTAAATGAGTTAATCTTATAGTATGTTCATTTACTCTTATCAGTTGTAAGTTTGATTGAAACTAAAAAAAACTTTGGGTCCAATTAAAGTGATGATTATGATTATTTTGACTTTGGTTGCAGCTAAAAAAAGTTTGGTTTTGATCAAAGTAATATTTGTTTACAGTCACTATTTAGCGGTGGCTATTGAAAAATTTTTGTATATCAAATCAGAGGTTAAGAGTTTTGGGTAGCAGAAAATGAAATCATAATAGGTGAACAAACATGGTACAACAAAAACAATAAATGTTTCTCCCAAAATAGTGCCTTCTTGCGAGAGGGAGACCCATAATTCTAGATTTCAGAACTATCAACTTACTATCAACTTGGTTGTCAAAACAATGGAGATTCATTTTCTTTAATTTGGCTAATTTTTGAGATATATGAGAAAGATGAATATAGGGTTGGGAAAAGCCGAAAAAAAAGTAGTAGTTACACAAGGCTTGTGATTTGGGATAATAAAAAGATTTGAGTAGTTGGGAGATTATTTTCAATTAAAAAATGATTTTTGGCCAAACACTATTTTTTATCGATGTCCATTTTGTGAACAACTACTTTTAAGTTATGTTTGGCAAAATTAGCTGTTAGCTGTAGCTCTTTTATGATAAAACAGGAAAAAAATAGTATAAAATAGGTAAGAGATGTTATGAAATGGCAACAAAATAGCTGTTTTGCAAGCTGTAATTGAAAGCTTGCATGGGTAGATTCCCAAAACAAGCTGTAGCTGTAGCTATTTTTTAAAAATAATCTACCAAAGTGTTTGGTTACTCAGAGTAACACAGGGAGCTGAAAGCTAGCTGTTTTTGCCAAACATAGCCTTAAGATAGATTTTGTTGTGATTGATACCTTTAGTCGGATCCTGACCAATTTTTTTTGTGAAATCCCTAAAATACCCTTACGCTCCTCTCACGTGATTCACTTAAACCCTCAATTTTTTTTAAAACCCTGTGCCTGGCTTAGAGACTTTATATTATTCTATCTGAACTGTGTAAAGGTACTTTTCACAAGTATAGAAAAATATAGCGTTTAAGTGAATCACGTCAGGGGGGGTGAGGGTGTTTTAGGTATTTCACTAAAAGATAGGCCTGAATCCGGCTAAAGGTATTCCGCATAACAAAATATATCTTAAAACGCAAAGTTGTTTGCNAAAAAAAAAAAAAAAAAAAAATTAATTAATTAAGGTAATCGTTAACAAAATGGACATGATAAAAGGTAGTGTTTGGCAAAAAATTCATTAAAAAATATCTTCTTTTTTTTTAATTTTATTTTTTTAAAAGATTGTGTGTCGAATGATTATAAGGCGAAAACATTGTAAAATGAATTTTCCCCAAAGTGGGGTCTTCTAACGTTGATTTATAGATGATGACGGCATAACTTTCAACTTTGGTGTCGAATTAGGGTGATTTCTCTTCTAAAGTTGGATAACAACAATTTTGACCTTTTACCTAATATAATTTCTCTACTTTCTCCTATCTCCTGTCTCCTCTCTGCTTTTGCCATCACTCAGCCCACCCTTACTAACAAATTACTATTTTGATTTTGTGATAGAGTTAGAGACAACCTGAACCTTTGAGATTATTAAACATGGATTTAAACTCTATGTAAAGGGATCAAAATTAAATTAAAGAGCAACTTATTCGTGATGGCAATTGTAATAATCTCAATGGAATGTGAGAAGATGAAGGCAATGGCGTATGCAAGCAACACCTTCCACCATGGTAGTAGAAGTTGTTCTTTTTAATACACAGCCCACCCCCCATCCCACGCAAAGCAACACCATCTTGTAGAGCAATGTCGCAATTTTTTTCCTTTTTTTTTATGTTTCATAAATAGAGTCGTCAGTTAGCTCATCCCTGCATATATTAGGCCGTATAACTATCGTGATTGCCCACACAAAGAGAGCCGTAAATATTGTGCGACTCATCGCTTAGAGAGCCCAAAAACTGCTGTGGCCCAACCCTACGTGGGTCGTAACCGGTAAACAGCTAACCCAATGAGAGTTGTAAGGTCTTTTCAGCCCTCCAGGAGGAAAGTAAGTGATTTTTTTTTGGGCATCATCGAAACTGCGTTATCATCACAGCTAGTTATTTTCCGCATACAGGGGAAGCAAATTTTTTTTTGTGGGATTGCAAAAGGATGAATTGGCGTTTACTAGTTGACAAATGGAGATAATTTTATCTTCATCTATGATTATTGTCGCTTACTCGAGATAATGTGGACTCCCAGCCTACGTTTTGTAATTTGAAAGTTAAGCCCCTTACAGAACTTCTTGGCCTTAGCCTTCTTAATCAGTACATAAATTTCAGGGCATACCCCTGCACTTCTCATACTAAAGGGATATATACCTTTTAGGAAGGGCTATCTCAGCTATAGTAGAGGCAAAACAGTATCCAACAAAACACACAAACCACCATGAAGTCCACCCGCGTATACAAAAAATAAATAAATAAATACAAACAAAAGCTAAATAGTTACATAGCAAGGAACCAATCTTTATAAGCTTGAGTGATATTTTTCGGCATAATTCATGTGATCCTGTACTTTACTTCAGCCTTCACAGTTTGCAGAAGTGCAGCAGGTGCAATTACCTTCTTCTAGCATTCCAAGTCTTGTAAATCAGAGCAGCATACTGTACTTGTTTTCTGAACTTTGAGCCTTTAGCTCTCCTATGAATCTACAGCCAAGATCTAGTGTAGTTTGGGGGAAGATTAGTGATTTTAAGCCATACAGTAAGTACTCTGAAGCATTCATTGCTTAACTAATAATGAAAGAATAGATGTAGGACAGTAGGAGTGACTCAGGTTGAGTATCACACAGAAAACAGTTGTCATCTTGGCAGACTCCAATGGAACAGTACCAGCTTCTTGTTTGAAGTCTCTCACGCATGAGTAACCAGCAAATAAAAGCATGCTTTGGTATATTGGCATTACTCCACATCCATTTAGTCCAACGGATGGAGTTAGAAGAACTTTTCATCCATTTGTATCCACTTGAGATGGAGTATTGATGATGGAGGTGCTGCATCCAAGTGTTTCCAACAAAACCATTAATCAGCTTGTCTCTGACTTCACACCCTTCATGCCCAGCTAGCATTTTTGGGTAGTTTGTGAGTTTGTCACCATAAGCTAACTGCTTTAGATGCTAGGAACCAAACATATTTCCTTAAAGCTGCAGTATTCCACACAAGGCAGTCCCTTACACTCAAGCCACCATTGCTTTTACTTTTACAAACAATATCCCAGGCGATTGATGGAGATTTTGTGTAATTGAAATTACCAGGCCAAATAAAGTTTCTGCAGATTGAAGTATTCTATCCAGCACTATAGATGGGAGCAAAAATACAGAGCCCCAACAGCAATGAAGAGCCGTGAGCACAGAATTTACTAGTGAAACTCTCCCAGCATATGAGAGAATTCTTGTACCCCATACCTTGATCTTAGAACACAATTTATCCACTAGGCAATCACAATCAGTTACTGTAACACCCCGGATTTTATAGAAAATAAATAAATAAAAACGAGCTGAAAATCCGGCAGAGTTTTGTTTGAAAATACAACAAACTAGCCTTAAAGGCTTAAATAAAAACCTGTTTCAATAAAATCAATATACAAACATCTCGGACCAATAAAACCCAGGGCGTTACTGCCACACTCGACTCACGAGGAGTGCAAGGCTAAATTAAAGAACTCCAATACAAACCCAAGTAAATTCTAGGTGATCTATTTATAACTGTTACAACTGAATAAATAATTGAAATCTAACTATAAAACATATACAACCAATACAATCCGAATATAGTAGCAACTCTAACTAAGTGTCGGCGGAAGCATGCAATCCTCACCAATGACCTGAAATGCAATCATCAGCCTACTCCCCAAATGTGACAAATTCACAAAGGATCATCGTAGGTCCACCATAGGAAGAAGACATGGAAGAAAACACACGTAGCACAGAAGCAACCACGTCAGCGAAACTGGTATAACCAATCATTCTATCAAATAGTAAAATCAAAATGAAACAATAAAATAACCCATAGAACAGGTCTAAGGTCCCTTGACCTTCATATATTCATAAGTATGATAAATTCACCTGATGAATAAACCCCAGGCTACAACTCTCAATTCTATTCATATAGAATACTCAAGCCCAAATAGCTGTGCCAAATTGCTCTCAGTTATCAACCCTTAGCCTTGGCCATGTGGTTAGCTAGTGGAATCAAATACGTATAAAACCCGGCCCATCGGCCATAACCATACATCTCAAATTCTCAATAACCATAGCCAATAAGGCTCTCATAATTCACAAGTCCACTCATGGGACACAAAATCATAATCTCAATAAAAGTAACCATTAACAACATATTGACAACACTGTCGCTAAACCAACATGCCAAGGATTAAGAAATCAATAACTTTGAGCCTCAAACTACTGGTCAAAACCATAATCTCATGATCAACACAAATACCCATTTGGGTTCAATAGTATATCATTCACAATCAATGGCACGGGTACCCAAAGAATAACAAAATTCTCGGTTTAGTAACAATGAAACCCCAATCACCATGACAATAATAGGTACTATCCATTCCACTTTCAAACCACAAACAACTCTATCTGATATACTCTTTCTTAATCTACAGCTATAAGCCACCAATCATAAATTTCAATCCAAATGCAAACAACATCACAGTCCAACAGTTCGGTTTCATCTAGTTACAAAATCAATTAACCAGTAACAAAATCAAATATTCAGTAACACTTAGCAAATCAACAAAATCAACCCATAAACATACGACTCCAAAGTGACTAGAATGAGGGTTACCTGTCAATGAATCCAAAGCCATAGATAATCCAAATACTGCTCAATCAAATCAATTGTACCAGCATACTCTAAACAAAACACATTTGTTACCAAAAATCAGATTTTGATAAACAAAATTCGGAATTTGTAACTGGAAACCCAAATCAGAATTCAATTCAAAATAGGTTAGGGTTTAGGATTACCCAATCAAGAGAAGAGAAGGAAAGGAGGCTTCGACAATCAAACTGCCATGGTGGTCTCCAGGCAGACCTGAACGAACTAGGATAGAAACAGAGACAAATCGGGACAAAGGAGTTGTGAGGAGTCAACGTGAACCCGACAGCGACAAGGGTCGTTGTCCAGAACCAGCAGGTGGTCGAGTGGACAATCGCCACCACCAGGTGGTCGACGATGGACCGGGGAACAACGGCAAGCAGCGATGGCGAGAGGTAATTCGACAACAATTGTAGAAGAAATCGAAAGGGTGAAAGGTAGATGGTGATGGTGATAGTGATGATGCTGTGATGCTGGTGGTGGTGAAGAAACAGAGAGTTGAGGAAGATGGAGAGAGTCGGTGTAGAGAGAGAGAGAGAGAGAGATGATGGTGATAGTGGTAATGTCGGGTTTTTGGCGAGGAAGAGAGAAGAACTGACTCAAATTGGGTCAGTGACTATTCAAAATAGGAAAGGAGGATAATGAGACGTCATTCACTCAGTAGGGGTGAGCGAAACCGGATATCCGATCCAGTTTTGATTTGTAATCCGGATATCCGATTTTTCGGATCGTTGAAAATACGATCCGTATCTGATCCGATTTAAATCGGATATCCGATTTTTCGGATATCCGATTTTTCAAATCGGATCACGGATTATCCAATCCGATCCGGTTTTTATAAAAATATTCAATTTTTGTAAGCAAGCAATAGTATAATATCACAATTTATTTCCACTCATCTAATTTTTTTTATTGCTCCACTTTTTTTATTAATTCAATGTGCAAATAGTTGATACTAGTACTACAATTGACTTTACAACTGCATGGCAGCTACGCTGCTACGGTATTGTAGTTCAAACAAAAAAAAGGCTACAGCAATTGGAAGTATCTGAGGACTATTATTTATCTACATCACTGTAGCCATTGCTAATGGAATTTAAAATGATCTAAAATTCGTTTAGAACACACATGAAGACTCACATAGGTTAGTTTATATTTATAATTTTATTAGAAAAAATAAAAACCGGATCGGATACCGGATATCCAAATTTGAAAAATCTCGATCCGTATCCGATCCAAATTTATAAGAAAAAAATCGGATCGGATATCTAATCCGGTTTTTTCGGATTGGATATCCGCATTTCGGATAAAAATCGGATCGGATCAGCGGATCAAGATCACTCTGCTCACCCCTAATCATTACTGATTTCTTACTCAATTAAACCCTTTTAAACTTATAAACCAAAATCATTATAGAATCACAGAATAATTTGAAATCGAGGTTTAAAAATCAGAATATGAGTCTAGAGGCTTAAATAGACTATAATTATATTTACACTAATTAGATACTTAACAAAATAATATTTATTCTTCTAAAAATGGTTTTGAGTGAGTAAAATCCTTCAAAGTAATTAATAAATATATATTTAAATTACTATAAATATTGGGGTATTACAGTTACTGGCATTCTCTTAGAAGAAACTGGAACTCCAAGGTATTTGAAGGAAACATTTTCAATAGAAAAACCATAAGTTACAGTAATCACCTCTTGAATATCACAGGCCACATTACAAAAGTAAATGGCTGATTTACTCTTATTTAGAGGCTTCAGAGAAGGAGAGAAAACCACTCAACAAGAGATTAATTGAAGTAGTATTGCCAGAGGAGAACAATAATAAATCATCAGCAAACATCAAGTGGTTGGGTAAGAGGTTAGCACACATGGGGTGGAACTTAAACTGAGGTATCTTGCCAACAACCAAAAGGACTCTAGATAGATACTCCATGCATATTACAAACAGGAGAGGGGAGAGTGTGTCACCTTGTCTAAGACCTTTTGCTCCAGAAAAGTAGCCACGAAGCCCTCCATTTAGTGAAATAGTGTACTTTGTGGATCTAACACATACCATGATGATCATCTGAATAAAATCACCAGGAAATCCCAGAGCACTCGTCATTTTCTCAAGAAAATTCAAAGAGATTGGATCATAGCCTTTTTTGAGATCTACCTTAATCATACACCTAGGAAAAGTGTTCCTCCTAGTGTAGTCTTTAAGGAGAACTTGACAGTTCATAATAATTTGGATAATCTGTCTGCCTTCAACAAAAGCACCCTGGCTATCAGAGATAAGATGAGGGAGAACCTGCTTGAGTTTGCTACAGAGTAGTTTAGAAATGCACTTGTAAAGCACAAAGCAACATGCTAGAGGAAGAAATTCAATGACTGAGGTAAGATGAGCACTCTTGTGTACCGTAGTAAGAACAGTGGTGTTGATATATATATATATATATATATAACTTATTTGAGGAGAAAAAATCCGGAACAGCAGTTGCAACATCTTTGCCAACAACAGCTCATTAATCTTTGAAAAATTGGCTGCTAAAGGCATCGGGGCCTGGGGCGTTGTTCCCGGGAATTGAGAACAAAGCATTTTTAACCTCTTCTTCAATAAAATGAGTCAAAAGTTTCTCTCTTCTGTCCACCTAATAAAACAGGTCCAGCGTGCACCATATTAATTTCGCAACACAATCCACAACGGTGAGAAGTCCTTTAATGAGCCCATAGAAGGGGCCACTTAAGCCCAAAAGGGGAAAGGCTTTGTTGATATAGTTGGTGGACTCCATCACTTATAAACCAATCACACTCCACACAATCTTTCAATGTGGGACTTAGGGTGTTACATTAATACTAACAAGAGTTGAAGTAGGGGTTGAAGTTCCCACCAGAGCTTTATAATAGTCTATAAAAACATTAGCAATTTCATCAGGCTTCTCTCTTTTAACACCCATCACATCATCAATAACATAAATCTTGTTGAAGTGCCTTCTATTTCTGATACAAGTATGAAAGTACTTGGTATTTTGATCACCATCCCTCATCTAATGAGCCTTTGCCCTCTGTCTCAAGAAACTCATTTTTGTAGCTAGAGTATTTCTGTAATTATTTGCAGCCATTTTTTCAGTATCTGCCAGTTAAGGATCAAAAGGATTAGAGTGGAGAGCCTATTGACATTCAATGAGGCGTCTAAGAGCAATATCTTCATTTTTCTCAATTTCACTAAATGACTTCTTATTAAGCTCAATAAGAGGTTTCTTCAGCTCCTTCATCTTAGTAACCACCTTATACATAACAAGCCATTTAACAAAGATATTCCAGTGTTTTTCAACAATAGACAAGAACTCGGAGGAAAGACTCCACATATTATAGTATTTAAAAGGTTTAGTGATAAGTGGTTTATATGTACATAATTCAGTTACTTTTTGTATTAGTTTAGCCTTTTATTTAGTACTTTGATGCTACTTTAGTTTAGTTTTAGCTCTTTTAGTTCTAGTTCATGCTTTGGGTTTGTCTTTGTTTATATAGAACAAATTTGGAGTCAACACATACTTGATTATGACTTTTAAATGCTTTGAGTGACAAAAGAGACCCGGATTCAAGGAAGGAAATACAAAGAAAGAGAAGAAAAGGAAGAGAAGGCTATAAGGAACCAAACATGGGTTGCTAATAGTCAAACATGGCCATGTCTCACCTCCAAAAGCAAAGAGAGAGTGGAAATGAGATTTCCAGTTTCATCCATGGGTTGATCGAACGAAACATGGGCAACCGATGTCTCGCCTGCCAACCCATGTTTCTCCTTTTTAAAAGGCCCTGTAGCGAGACATGGGGAGGCCATGTATCACCTGCCGAAGCCATGTTTCGCCTATTTTACCCATGTTTCGGTATTTTTGACATGTAAACCCTTTATAAATCTCATTTTTGGGCACACTTAAGGTTAAGCTTCATTTTAGGATGTAAGCTTCATTTTAGGGTAACTTTTCATCTTTTTCTCTCACTTTTCTTAGGTTTAGTCTTTTCTAATTTTGTCCAAGACTCAATCTTTTCATTATCTAGTGGTGGATTAAGATCGTATTAGTGAAGATCTTTACTTGGTTTGTAAGAATCTCCACTTTATCTCTCTTAATCCTTTTAATGTTGGTTTCTCTACTCTTGAGCATGGGTTTGTCATTGAATGAAATGTTATTTTGTTGGATTAAAGCCATGGTTTGTGAGTAGATTTTCATGCTAGGATTGGGATGAACCCAATTATGTGTTGATTGTGCTTAAATAACCCCAA
>BSSO01007837.1:0-10643 GCA_030267885.1 Mesembryanthemum crystallinum | reverse complement strand
AAGTAAACCAGAAATGGGTAATCCGCAAATTTTGTGAACATCCCAAAGGGACATAGACACTTCTCCAGCCATGGTGTGAAGCGTGTTGGTAGTTGGGCACCAACTCTCGAAAAATGCGCGCATTATGTTAGGGTCTTGATCATAGGAGTAAAGAGAAGCATACACCGCACCATGAATAGAACACTCTGTCAAGATATCCCCAAAACGAGAAAGTATGTCTTCAGTCCATTCCCAATACTTAGGGATATAAGTAAAATCCCCAGGAATCTTCAGATTGTGAGAACTCCACTTTGTTGCACCGGAGATGATCTTGCGACCAAGCAAAGGAAAATGAGTGATCGAAGCTGAATTGTCATGGTAATCGCTCTGTAGAACATAAGCAGTGCTGCCATTTCGTGCGCTAGACTCAACTGTTGTCGACATCTCACGCCGGAAAAGTGAAGGACCAATGTCGGATTCGAGTTTAGAGTGAGGCCGCAATAAGGACGGACGTGCAATGAGAGTGATTCCTGATTTAGCCTTACCCTTTTCAGTGTCGGTTATCAGAAGATAGATCTTGCCATTCTCTCTATACTCTTTGAACTGCACGCCTATCGTCATCCTGAAATAAACAAGGAAGAAACATTAAAAAAAAGGGGGTAAGCTCTTCAACAAGCAAACAAAACAAAACAAAAAACAAAAAAAAAACAAAAAAAAAAACGATGGTGTAGTAAGCGGATTTGGTCTTCAGGCGCCTAGGTCAACGCATGGAGATGTGTCCCCGAAGATGACCCTAAAAGGTCAACGCATGGAAACACAAAACCGAAGATGACCTATGCGATTAATTTGTAAACCAATAATTTTCAAACCAATTTGTGGGATACAATTTTTGGGAATCTCTTGATTCCAAATCTCAAGGGAATGGGGATGTATTTAGATTCAAGGGCTTCAAAGCTTGGGAGGTGACGGGGCTTTGTGGTTTGTTCCGCCGCTCTCATAATTTGTGGTGAAGATGTGACGGGGCCTTTTGGCTTGTTCTGCTGCTCTCATAATTTGTGGTGGAGAAGTGACGGGGCCTTTTGACTTGTTCCGCCGCTCTACTATAACCTAGGGATTATCTCCCTATTTATAGGAGAAGTCAGTTGTTGAGTTGGACTGGATCTCCTTCAGAATCTTTATCTTTTAGGAAGAAGCGATATCGATATATTAAAAGATAATATCTTTTCCCTGGAGATACTGATTGACACAATTTTGGTGTCTACAGCTTAACGTTATAATATATTATAAAAATTCCCTCAATTATCAAAACAAAATAGTGGATGAACATGGATTATTGCAATTCTGCAAGCTGATCACTATTGCAGAAGAAAACGAGTGACAGCCGACGATCTAATTCTTCTGAACAGTGTCACTCCGACTTGGAAGCCATCACAAAGCTTACTGCTAAACCAATTTGATACATATATTACAAGAGAGAGTGCATGCTAATGAAAGATATTACAAGGGATCTTTTGACTTGCAATTACATCGAAGAATAAGTTATGCCTAAAAAAAATTACATAACAAGGCGTTAGGTGGTGGTTATTGTTAGTGAATCTAAACCTACAATTCATCTCATTAGGAGGCTATTTAACACTGCAATTCCCTAGAACACATTTTTTGCAGGAAGAATTTCTACAACAATTTTCATGTCAGCTTTCAGAACTCAAGTCAACTGATTCAGCCAACCGAGATCTTCGTCTGCGCTTTCCATCAGGCGTGTACCTCAATCCTCCATTCTTCCCCAGCTTCATCGAGAGTTTGCAATTTGGTTGTGCTAAAACAGGGGTCGATTTAGATCCAGAGGATGGCGAGCTAACAACTGAGGGTCTGCCCTGAAGATCTATCTCACCTTTGTGGCGACCCCTCTTGATGGGGGACTTTTGTCTCTTCTTTGTAGGCTGAAATTGCATTTTCTTGGGCCCCTTCTCATGGCTAAGTAGCTTGACATAAAACGGATTCACAGCTGTGTAGCAGAAAGAATCATCAGCTGACACGCTTCTATCCAGATCAACTTTTCTGTCATTGACCTGCAAAATGAAGCAGTTGTTTCTTGTTGATATAAGGTATAACGAGCAGCAGAAACCCAACAAATCCGCACAAATTGCCCCAAAAATATTACCAGCTGTAGGAGAGCAGAAAAAGTCCGAGCAATTTCGTGTTTCTCTTGCCCCTTTACAACATCTGTGAAGGACTTGAGATTTTCACCTTCATCTAGGGATAGTTTGTCCAAAACAATCTCACCATATTCATGTATGTCAAATGGTGGCCTTGAATCCTGAAGGAGAAAGGACTCATTTAGACCGCAGGTAAAACCACAAACTTGTACATCAAGAAGATGGCTTAAAGGTTAAGCTGTGAATAAAGTATCAGTAGAGGGGAAAGGTGTAATAATGGCACATACTTCCTCCTCCAAGTCGTCCTCAATTCTTTGTTTCCATGTTGAGACTCGAGCAGCCAATTCAGTCTGCTTCTCATTCTCAGCTATGCTAGCAAGAAGTGAATCCTGGGACAAATTAAGATATTTACCAATTCGTTATGTTTGTCACAAACATCTGGTAAGACATTATCTTGTAAAGCTCTTCATGACAAATATTGGTCATTTCTACAATCATTCTATAATGTGAATGGAACTGCTTTTCCAGAAGCTTAAACTTGTGGTTCGTAATTGATACTACTCTGTGGTTATGTACTCGAGACATGTCCCTCAAGCCCAAACCACAGGATTAAAGTTTCAGAAAAAAGAAGTCCCCTTTTGCCATTTTGTGTGCTAACTTCTCATAAATATTCCTGATTAAGTACTAGCATGAAAGCACAATTGAGTCAGAACTAGTCCTCAAGGTTATAGAAGAGTTTGATATCATGTCATAACTGCAACACTTGAGCAATGGGGTCTACTATTTGCCACAATTGTTAACCAATACCCGGATATATCTTACCCAGAAAAAAGTAAAGCAGCACCACAAAGGACACAACTGATCAAAGTATTGTTATAGAGCAAATTTGTCCCTGATGGATTAGGGCTTTCTAAATGATATTTGCTAGATGCATAAACCTTAAAATACAAATGAATATGACTAAGAAATTAAACATTGCAAGCTTGCTGCAGCTAGTCTACCACAACTTCTACAACCAACAATTTGCTATCAACCAGAAGTGGTGCTTTGACAGCTTAATACTAATAGATTAACAAAGTAATTAGTGATAAGATATTCAGATGTCAGAGGATATTTCGCAGCGAGTTAGTTTGTAGGTGTGGTTGAGAACATATTAACCTACTTTCAATTTGATCCTTCAGCGTCTGTTCTGTACCGCAGGGTGCAAACATACAGTTTGCTCAAATATGTAGTTTACTGAGATATGGGAGCTCACTTTTGTTAAGAGGAAAAAGAAACAGAGAAAAGGAGGCAAGACGTGTAAAGTGCCCATTTTAGATCCCAAATAATTTGGGAAAGCCATTTTGATATCAACTCAAATTAGTTTGTAGGTGCAGGAGAGAACATAAGAACCTTTTTTTTCAATCTGGTCTTCGGCGTATGTTGTGTACCACAGAGTGCAGATACACAGTTTTCTCAAAATATGTTGCTTACCAATTTATATAGATCACTTAAGTTATAGCGGAAACAGAAAAAGGAGGCAAAACGCATAATACATGTTCATTTTAGATCTGGCAAAGCTAATTCGATCTCAACTCACTCTCCCTAAGATTCTCCAACATCACCTCTCTCCCTTCCTGACACCCTATAATAACTTATTCCACCCATCCCTTAACATTCTTTTTTTCTTTTTTCTCATTCCGAAGATTCCTTCCACACCCCCCTCCCCAACCAGCAAGGCAGCAACCCCAAAGAAGCTAAATATTATTTCAAACGTAAAGACAAGTGCAATACCAATTAACACACAAAACTAAGGAATGGTATGAATGAACAGTCTCACCAGGTGAGCGCGACAGAGATCTTCTAGGCTTGCTTGAGAATTGGGATCCTCATTTACATCAGCATTGCCCATGTCACATTGATCAGCAAATTCATCATGCTGCATACAAAGATAAGTCAATAAGCCCAAGCAATTGCATGTCATTTTAGTTGCAGAATAATGACCCTTCCGTAGCCATTTATCGGACAAATAATTAAGGGTAAAAATAATGGTGAGGGGAAGCAAGAATGCGGAGGTGCTAAGTTGACCTTATCGGGCTGAGTATTTACTCCTTCATCCATGTAAGTAACATCTGGCATGTCAAAATCTGGTTGGTCGAAATCATTGATTCCATCATCATATATATTTTCTACATCACCATCTTCTTCAAATGGGATATCACAATATCCATTTCCGCCATCAACAAGAGATTTCCGCAGCTGCAGTTAAAGATATAAAAAGTTATGCAAGACACAAAAGAGGTAAAATATGGATCATTACCCCCCGTGCAGACAAAACAGACCTTCTCGTACAATGGAGGAGATTGGGGTTCTTCTTGTCTTTTGCGAGCACGAATTTGCATTTCCCAGATCTCTGTAAGCTCTGGATTAATTGTCCCATGCAGCTTGGCAAGGGGAAATTGAGAAGTTATTTTCTTGTGCTTCATCGTTGGAGACTTTCTGGGAAGCTTAACTGCTTGACATTGATTTAACAGAAAAACTAAAGGAGGTGAGATGTATGCCCAACATATTAAGATCAAAGAAAATGACACTATTTTAGGAACCTTTTCTGAATGGCTTCACTTTTAAGTTGCCAGGTTCATGGGGATTCAAAGGCTTCCAGGGATCATCATCATCACCATCGGAATCATCAAAATCCCCATTTTGTGAATGATGATCATCTGATTCAAATCCATGATTGCCAAGATCTGGAATGTCAAAATTAGAAGGACCAGCCCCAAAATCGTGGTTGAGATTCTCAACACCACCATCTCCTGGTTCATCCTGGCTGACGTCCTTCCCTTTCTTGACAGATGACTTGCGGGCTGTCCCCCCAGAGTGTCTGCTAACAGGAGACAGGAAACTTTTATGAGCCTTTGAGATCAAAGAACTCTCACGATAGCCACCATATTGCCCTTCACCAGATTTATCAACCTTCAGAAACTCATCTACGGCCACAGCATCACATGGATCTAAGAGAATAAAATCACGATATAGATTGTTGGTGGCCAACTGCAAGAATATATGATAGGGAACACTAGTTAAATGATTAGGTAAATTATTTATCATGGCTAACATTGTAGATAAGAAAGAGCAATACCAGATACGATTCCAGTTCGCCTCCATCACCAGTGGAATCTAAACACTCGCCTTCAAGTACAACTAGATTTGCAGGAGGCTTGATGAAGTGATCCAAAGAAGTATCTTTGCTGGCCAAGTTGTCGAGGCAATTTTTAGCATCCACTGCCATAAATGTAGAACTCAGCAAAAGAACACATCATGAAAGCTAACCCCAAAAAAATAAATAAAAGAACACCCCCCCATCCCCAACTCCCTAAAGTTAATATTAGCACAAACTTTCAATATACCTGCAATTTCATCTGAGACCCAAAATTCATCATCCTCATCATGTACTGCACGAGAAGAACTTGCTTCAGGCTGGGCAGAAGTACTCTCCGCGTGTACTTGTGATCTATTTATAATAAAATGTAATCAATGATAAAAACCCTAGACAACCTTGCAATACCATGGTAACTAATATCAAAACCTACTTGCCAGGTTAAAAACCTATCCACAAGCAGAACTTCAGTATTAATTAACTGCATTCATCGAGTCCAAAGTGTTTATTGTTAACTTTCTTGTCTTCTCTATACAATCCCTTTTTCAACCGAAAATATACTATGTAACAACAAACACAAACTATAAGACTTGCAAGAAAAGCTCTTGAACAGAGTCTTTTGTATTTATTTCAGTTTGAAGAAAGATCGAGGGGATAATGGTATTGAGGCATGAGGTGAGATGCAGAAAGATCATATAATAAAGTACTACAACAATTCAATTTCATAAGTCCAATTTCATCTGATAATTGAAAGTTTCGCAAGGATGAAGGCCTTTTTGCTCGCACAAAGCTTNAAAAAAAAAAACACTGATTCTGTAAAGGCTCTAATCTAACACGGATATTTGGGAAGTGCGCAAGTGTATGAAAAAATAACGGTAATATTTGTGTCTGTGCAGACACTGGCCATATGTGGCGAAGCTGGTGTCTCAAGGGAAGACGTTTTTGCTGGCTCTACTTGTCATGCTAAAGTGAGGTATATGGCCTTTGGGAATGAAAGGGAAAATTAATGCTTTGGCAGAATTCTTTGACAACTAAACTTTTTTTTTTTTTTTAGTCTAACATTCTTACCAGTCAGCAAGTCTGTCCAATTGATTTTCTCTGGTAAATAATTTCTATTATCTAAGAAATTACATATGGTAGTTAGTAGTTGTGAATTTGGGGTATGAAATGCGACGATTCAACACCTTCTAGGGCTATTTCGGCTGACATTATCAAGTTGAGTGCAAACATTGGAGCCAGGAGATCTCAATATCTTTATTCAAGTAGGCAATGGCTCCATAAGATATTCAATTACATTGAATAGACTTGTTCAACCTCCTATTTGCCATCTTTCTACTAAGAATTTTTATCGAATAGGTAACCTAAGAGACGTTTTAGGCTTTTTTTGTCAAGGGACTTCTGAAATATCTCATGTAACTTATATCTTATTGGTGAAGTGCATTACTGGAAACAAAAAGCAAGATGCTAAATCAAGCAGCTTACGGAGAAACCTATGGCAGCTTGTCTACTGTTTTTCTATAATTACAATCATGCCCCTCCCCCCAAAACTCAAAACAGTCAAACAGAACCTCAAAAAAGACTATTAATCAATGACTACAACCTTTATTAATAACAAAATTTACAAGTGTAACAGTGAATTCAAATGCGGCTGTCATTGTACTTCAATGATGACTCCAAATTTCACTTACTCCTTTCCTCTTTAGCTAATTATAGTTGTAGGTTCCATTAGACACGTGGCTAATTTTTCTCAATCATAGAAAAGAAAAAAAAAATAATAATATATTTCTACGCTACAGCCTACAAACAATTTCTTAGCTCAACTATGCTTTTGAATTATGTCCCTTTTTTCGATACTCTAAAAGGATAATTCAATTGGCTACAGTAAGATGCACCAAGGCATTCACATATAGTAGGAAATTATTTAAAACTACACCACTGAATCAGAGATAGCCAACTAAGCATACTACTGATGTAGCTACCAAATGCATTCAAGTATATGGCATGGACAAGAACGGCACTCATCCTTTGAACTGACAAAAAGGACCTGTCACTATATAGGCATTTCTTATCTTGTTTGCAGCATGAAAAGGAGAGACAAGGGAAGTTTTGAACCATGGCATAAGCTTATCATTTGGAGTGATCCAAAAGGCCACAATTTAGGTAAATAATCATATTTATAAACATTCAAGCAAGCCACCATATTATAGCTACTACATTACCCCTTCCCTAACCAGCCTTTCTCTCAAAGGTGCCCCACATAGATCTTACCAGAAACCCCCATCCTCTCTATCCCACCCCCCCCCCCCAACCCCCAAAAGCCAAAAGATCATAAGAGTAATCCCTGATAATGTCTGGCATATAATCCTCATCTTTCTTCTCTCCACTATCCTCTCCGCACCCAACTATACCCCACAACAATCCCCCCCTACACACACACGTTCCAAGGGTCAGGGTTTAGGTCACCACATACATAAAATAAATGGCAAGAGAGAGGATATGATGGTCTAGAATGGAGAGAGAGAGTGTGTGTGGTAACAATAATGGTGAGACAATTGACAGATGCAAATGAGGATGGTGGTCAGAGAGCAAATGCGAAATGATGGTTGTGGTGGAGGAAAGGAGGAATTGGTCATGGTGAGAGAGAAAGAGATGGATGTGGGAATGGGATATAGGGATGGTTGTAAGGATGACAAAAGGTAAAAGAAATACAGTCTCTTATATTCCTAATTTACTAAACATTTCCTTCTCTTGCCGATGTTTAAACAAACATCCTAAGTTCGTCAAAATTCAAAGATAGAGTCTATTCTCATTTGTAACATTAGATAATAGTAGTAACTCTAAACCAAGTAATTTGCTGAATGGCTATCTAGCCAGAGATTTCAGGACTTCGAAAGCTTTAAACATTTGAAGGAATTGGTTTACTCCTTTGAGTCCTTTCTATAAGAAGTTATTCATCTCTAACACAAGGTGTAGCCTTGATCTATGTACAAAAATTGGTTTCCTACTAAAGTAAATCAACAGTTTATAGGGTTTTGACCGATGGGATGATGAAAAAGTACAAGGCTATAGATATATTTAGATTTTTCTCCCCTCTTAATGCTAAATCATAGATTTCACTGCCATGAGCATAGTGAATCTATGGAGTTCTTGACTAGTCAACTTTTTGTCCGTAAGAAAGTTCATTAATTGTTCAAGCGAAAAACATAATGTTCAATATGATAGAAGCAAACAGGGAGATATCATAACGAAGAAATCCTGGACAAGTACTTAACTTGCATACCCTTTGTAAAGGTTGAACATCAACTAGTCATAGTTCTCATTAATAACATTAACTCAAGTCAAATACCCTTAATTAAAGACAACCAGAAGATGCTCATGCATATCATCTTTATACAATCTTAAAGGGGATCATGTTACTAGACCAACAACAACACTTCGTATAAAAACTATATTACCTCATTTATTAAACATTATTAAGCAATCTTCACAAAATTTCAATTTTGGAAACTACAGCCCATGTCATTGTTTTCTCTCTATCCACCCCCTTGCCATCGTGGATGTGAACTAATTCCATATCGGTTTTGAACTAAAGATGTAAATTTTCACTGAGAGGCCGATACAGGTTGAAAGAAATATTTTTTCTGCATCGCCTTTTGTAATATTGCACCTTCTTATTCAAGGGGGAGGGGGGTTAGGGTTATATATAAGAAACCAAACAAAATTTGAGAAAATGGATGAAACCAAAGTTAGAACCTTGTCTGAGAAATGAACTCCAAAGCGTGTAACACCAAGTTGTAAAGGTACTCAACCTTCCGACTGTAGACTTGTATCGAACCTTGGAGCAACAATGCAGCTACAAATTTCCCAAAAACAAAACAACAACTTATAACCAAAACCGAAATCAATGTATATAACTTTAAACATCAAATTTCATCGAATATTCCAAACCTTCGGCGAAATTTACGGAGAAATGGGCATCATCAGCTCCAGTGATTTCACCAGAACAAATCTTCAAAAGATAATCTTCAAGACTCTTAGCAAGATCGACACCCCAATTCGATTCAAGGTCTCTAAGTGGCTGAACAGTGTGAAATTTACTACCTCCTCCACCAAGAGGGTCTTGGCTTTCGTTATCCATCCGGAAATGAACCCTCCATTATCAGGCAACCAATGGTTCCATTTTTTTCTCAGGAACCCTAGAAAAAGAATTGAACTTGGGGGAAGATGGAAAAACCCTAAAATTGAGTTGAATTTAGTGCTTTGTTGTTACTCCAGGTAGTACTAACAACAAGTTTAGAAACCCTAGAAAAGAAATTGAATTTGGGGAAGATGGAAAAACCCTAAAAATTTGAGTTGAAATTAGGGCTTTGTTGTTGATTCAGATAGTAACAAGTTTAGAAGGAGGGAGATTGGAGATTTTGGGTATGGTGTTAATGGTGAATTGAACGTCGCAGGTAGAGAGAGAAAGAGAGAAGTGGGAAAGAGAGACAGAGTGTGAAAAGTGGTGTTCAAATTTTTGGGAGAGCGCTTCCCGCCTGCTAGTGCTAGTGGAAACTTTGCATTTCGTATCAGGGACTCCTTGTTTTGTTTGTGTGGTTGGTCAAATGCTGAAATTGGATAGTTGGTTTACCAAAAAAAAAAATGGAGACATTATCTTCTGAATCCGGGCTAGCCTTCTATTCTGGGCTATATCTATAATAACCCTTTAAAAAGCCAAAATTCCCATTCACTATTCATATGAATAGTGCCCATCTACATCCTCTTCTATTTTTTTCCTTTTCTTTTTTTTTCTTTTTCCCCTTTTTTCTTTTTCCTTTTTTTTTCTTTTTCCCCTTTTCTCTTTTTCCTTTCTTTTTGTCTTCTCTACTGTACCACATGAGTCTTTAAAGTTGCTCTGGCGACAACTGGATCTTATAAAGTTATGAATCATGCACATTGGTCTAAAAATTACAACTCCGGTCAAAAAATTCCGGCCAAAGCTAAATTCTTTCCATTTTTTATCATTTTTAACCAAAGTTAATTGACTTAAAAATTTCAATTAACTGTATATTACTGAAGATTACAAGAATAAATGGAAAAAAATTGTTTTTTGGGCGGAAAATTTTACCGGAGATGTAATTTTTGGATCAATATGGACGAGTTATGTTTTTATAAGACCCATTTGTCGTCGGAACTATTTTAATGACTCGAGTGGCAAAGGGGATATACTAAAAAGACTCATTTAGCATTGCGGCCCCCACCTAGCACCTTATTCCTCGTCTCCCTCCCCTTCCCACCCCCATCCCCTGCTTCATAGAAAATCCGGATTACCCAGATCTTTTTTGACCACTCAATCGCATCTTCTTCCTCCAACTTGTGCTCCTTGATATTCA
>BSSO01007836.1:0-10644 GCA_030267885.1 Mesembryanthemum crystallinum | reverse complement strand
CAAGTGTAATTCTTTTATTCTGAAAACATTGTTACTTTTGTTAGCTTCGAGTATAGTTACTTGAAGGGGTCGCAGCAAGTTAGAGTTAGCTTGTTGGGGTGCTAGGTCTAGAGTTAGATCTAGGGGTGGGTTACTTTTATAATCGAGTGTTTGCTCTATTTAATAAAAGAAGTAGTAGTGACAAAATCCCTATGGGGTCGTGGTTTTTTACTCCTATGAGTTTAGGGGTTTTCCACGCTAAATCTGTGTGTCACTCTCTCTTTATAGTCGTTCATTGAATATCATCTGTCTAAGTGGAACTGTTCCACCATAACTGTTCCTTCCAACGATTAGAGTGAAAAAAGAGCGAACTTTTGTAAGGACTCAATTCATCCCCCTTCTTGAGTCCTTCTCGTGCACAACAAACTTGATGCTTTATTGCCTAGAGATCTTGTTTCCATTATTCTTAGGATCCCTACCCCTTTTCATAATATTGATGACAGTCAGTGTTGGGGTCTTACTGGTAATGGCATTTTCTCTACTAAATCAGCTACATGGGTTGCTCATAATCTTCAGCCTAAAACTCTTTCTAAATGGAGGTTTGCATGGATTTGGAAGTTAGATTGTAACCCGTAAATTAAGTTCTTTCTCTGGTAGCTCTGCCATAAAGCCCTTCCTACTAAAGATATGGTACATTTTAGACAAATCTTCCATGATCCTATTTGCCCTCTATGCGGTATTGGGGCTGAAAATCTCAATCATAGTTTTTTCCACTGCCCGCGTACCCGAGCAATGTGGACTTTAGCGGAAAGGACAAATAGGTGTCATTCTTCTCACGCTAATGAAGATATCCTAGAATGGTTATCCTCTCTTTATTGTGAGGATCCTCACTATGAGAAGTTGATTAAATGTGTGTTTGTTTTATGGAGTATTTGGTGTGAAAGAAATAATGCGATTTTTAGGGATATCCCATGTAACTCCGCTCGTATTTTTTACAAAGCTAAATTTTATTTTAATGAATGGTCTGCTCGCTATAGGGCTGACATTTGGTCCCGTGAAGTCTCCTTTCATTCCCCACCTCCTCCCTTCCCTCTGATCCTCCTCGTTTTGTAGCTGTCCATGGGCCCCCTCCATGGGCTCCCTTTTTCAAAGTTAATTTCAACTGTTCCCTCATCAATGGTAAAGCTGCTGCTGGTTTTGTTATTCGTGACAATAATGGCAACCTCATTCTTGTTGGTGTTGAATCTCTTCAGACGGATTCCATTCTGGTTGCTGAAGCTGTGGCTATGAGGAACGGAGTTTTCCATGCACGAAAGTTGGGTATTTCCAAAATCCATGTGGAAGGTGATAATCAGACTATTATTCAAGCACTTAGGGGTGATATCATCATTCCATGGTGTATCAATAATGTTATTATTGATACTAGGAAATTTTTAGCATCTTGCAACCCTTGTATTGTTACACACATCTTCCGTGAAGGGAATAGGGCGGCTGATTGGATGGCTCGTCTTGGTCATACTATCCAGCATAAGGTTCTTTGGGAAGAAGCGGGTGATAGGGAATTTGATTCCATTCTATTTGATGACAAACTAGGAGTTAGACTCGAGAGGAGGAGCTCTTAGTTTCTTTTATTATTCCTTCTTACCACTTAAAAAAAAAGAAAAAAAAAAAAGAAAGCTGTTAGTGGATTACGGAAAAGTGAAAGCCGCACAGAAGAAACAGGCTTGCTTGGGATTACCACGTCAAATACTTGGAAGCTAAAGTGGATGCTACTGCACTCGTCAGAATGTTGGGGAAGTCTAATTCAGAGAATCATGAACTAAGGGTGCTTATTAATGATGTGCTGAGGCTCATCGAACGCCCATGGACGATAAAATTTCAACACACCAGAAGGGTCTGTTCTTTTCGTCTTGTTTTTGTTGGAACCCAGCATTCTCCAACAAACCCCAGCAACTTCCAGCAATTAGCAAAAAGCTCCAACAACCTCCAGCAAACAATGAAAAAATTCCAACACTTTAGAGTCACAAAAATCAACAATCCCAGCAAACTCCAGCATATTCCAGTAATCAGCAAAAAGTTCCAACATTCTCCGGCATTTCCCATCATTCCCCAACATTCTCTAACTCCAACACTTCAAAAAATAGACGTAAAGAACTGACCCGAAGAGTGGCCAACACTGTTGCCCATGGTCTTGCAAGGGAGACTTTAAACAATCCACATCCTATGCTGCTGCACTTGGAAGCTCCAAAATTTGTGACTCTGGCATTCCAAACAGACAAGAGCTGTGCCTATATTAGCTAGAATGAATGCCATTTTCCTTCCCACCTACTACTGTATTTTGGTTATAATGTGTATTACCTTATTGGGATGTGTTTTTTGGGTTCTCCTAGTGATTACGCTAGTTTTTGAGGGTCTTGGATTTGGGTTACTTATTGGGCCCTTTATGTATTTGCAGGCTATGACTTGTAACTCTAACAACTTTATCTTTAATTAAGTATTTATCATCGTTTACCAAAAAAAAAAAAAAAAAAAAAAAAAAAAAAAAAAAAGAAACTTGCAATGCACCAATATCCATAACCTACAAAGAAAATAAACAGTAACCAAATACTCATAGTTCTTCCAACCAAAATACACAAACTCTAACTAATTTATGCACGATTTCCATTCCATTACTCTTCCAAATACTCCACCATATGTGAATTCGAATAAGATAGACCAACACACATAAATACACATATCGTTTGAAAAGATAAATAAATGTTACATATTACTTAAAAATAATCTCTATTCATTAAATACAACTGAAACAAAGTTTCAAAATATGTGCATGCTATGTCTGACGTCGTGGAGATGGGCGAGGGAAAATGGTTCTAAAAAGTTGTGATTAATGAATCGCCTTCTCATAAGTTGATCGTTGTTTATATAACTCACTCTTAGGAAGGAGTATTTACATGTGTTATACGGAAAAAAAACTCAAGGCTCATAGAGTCCCTATCCTACGTGGACACCATCTTGGTAAATAATTTGTAGTGAGCGCACCATATGGGTGGTGCGGTGGTCGCTCCGCTCCCTAACCGTTATTATCGACATATTTCAAGACTCCAATTACGTGATTTAAAATAAATTTTTTAAAATAATAGTAAAAATTGCATTTAACTTAACTGCATTTTAACAAAGCACCAATGTACAGACTACTAGTAATAGTATCAATAGTAGATCATGATTTCTGGGTTTATTTTGTGACATCTTACTACTATTTTCATAGGATCTATTATTCTATTGCATTTTAGAATTAACAACAAAAAAAAAAAAAAAAAAAAAGAACTTTGGTGTATTAATTTTGGGGCATCTGCAATATAACATGTTTCCATTGCTGTTATTCTGTACCTTGATGGTTGCAGTCTGGGTTTTGTCTATGTGATTGGGGTTTTTTATTCACATTTTTACTGGATTTGTTTGAATTAGGGATTAAATTTGAACCATATATATTTTCAATTTGTTGTAATGAAAATTAATATTTCTTTGTGTAATGAAGAGATTCCAACATAACTCTGGGAGAAAGAGAAATCTTATAGGAGTTTGAGGTTTGAGAAAGGAGCTTATGGAACTGTATTCTATCAATAGGCCTATAGCTTCATTCCTTTTAATATTTTTTGTGTTTTCTTTCTGGGCGGTTGGGCACTTGCGAATGGTGATTCTCAATTTAAGCAATGAGGGGGGGCGTGGCCAGTGGGTGCAATTGTATCAGTTGATGGAGTTGAAGAATGTGTATTCAATAGGGAGATAGATATCATGATTTGATCACCATGTAGATTACCAATTCTCACCACAATCTCATAGTAGGATCACCATGTATTGTTTTCATGATTGTATGACCAAGAGTTCCTTCTTGTTAGTTTAAACAACCTTCCTTTATCCTCTTCAGTCCATTTGTTTGTTTTATTGTTAGTATGTGATTTTTAGTGAAAGTTGTCCATACAACAGATTTGTGTTTGTAGATTTTTGGTTAGTGTTGATGAATACATACATGATTGTTTTAACATAAAAGTTAATGATGCATTACAAGGACTAGAAACATAGCATCCATGTTTGTAGACTTAAGACTGTGCTTAACAACATGCAATTTAGTTTTGCGATTTTCTACTAGGTTTTCTGTACTTTTACAATTTTTAAAAAAATACATAAATTCTCTTAAATCCACATTGTATCCTTATTTCCATGCTGATGTTCATAGAGTGTCCTTAATGAGCCAATTTTGTTATTGACCTCTGTTAATTGATGAGCATGACTAATAACTATGAAGTCATGCTACGGAAAGACAAAATACTCCCCTTAAAGTTTCTATCCAAACTGTTCCTATACAATTGGAAGGAAACCTAAAAAGAGAGGATATTTTTATCTTTTCGGAGCATTATTTATGAGGTTAACTATATTAACTCATTGGTTACCAAAGACAACTGAAGTCCAATTTCTTATTAACGACAAATTGTGAACAATCATAAAAGTAAGGGTATTTAGTGAATTATGGAAGAAAATTGGTATTTGGTAGACATTGTAAAAGTATAGGGATACTGTTAGGGAATTAACAATGGTCCATCCATCCAAATTCGAGATTAATAAATATAAAGCAATGATAAAGAAGAAGAACATAAAAGTTTACGTGAAAACCCAAGAATTGGAAAAAAAAAAAAAAAAAAAAAAAAACACGACCACAATATTTGTATAATTAATATCCTAACCACACAATATTATCAATACACCACTCACAATCCTTACCACTCGATTGTGTTTGTTTTTGCATTCCTCTCCATAGGTGCAATCCCCTCAATGAGTACACCCCTCTGATGACTTTAATGGTGTAGAGCCCAACACTACCACTTCACCTCAATGGCGACCTTCCCCAATGCGCGCACACATTGAATTTCCCACATTCTTAATCCCCCTTAAATAGAACATAGAATAGGGGGTTACAAGAGAGTTAAAGGGAGATACCATCTACCATTATTCCAGAGCTACTATCAAGCCATAAACTAGATTGTGGTGGAGTTAGAAGAGCAGCATTAAACAACAATAAACAAGGCAAATGGAATCACGAGTTAGCTTTACCCCAGATGGCATGAGCATGCTAAATATGGCATGACCCTGCAAAGCTTCCAGCAAGCCGACACTGCTAGAATTGCACCTGCACGTTCTCACACCCTTTTTGCTTGTCACTTCGTCCCTAGCTTTCCCCGATTCGTTCCGACCTCTTTCGGAACACGTCCCTACCACTTCCGTACGTCTGGACACATTGGGGAAGATCCTAACAGGTACCATATTGAAAAACCCTCTAGTTCTTTTTTTGGGTAACCACATTTCAATCACTAAAAATAAAAATGTGTTTATTTCACATGAAACGTGTTGAGGTGGAAAAGTAAGTTGTAAAAGTTAACCGAACAAAACCAAAGTTACCAAACTAAACTAAAATAAGGTCTTGACGGTCTCTCGGAAGGACTGGTTAGGCCCGCCCTAAACCCTCGACCAGTGGCGTATCTATTAACGCCCAAGGGGATATCTAAACACCCACTCGACCCAAAAATCTAACTAGTTTTTATTTTGAAAAAAATACATAAATTTATTAAGGGTATATTTGGCAAAATTAGCTGTAACTGTTGCTTTAAATCTTGTTTGGTAGTAGAGAGAAAAAAGAACAAGCTGCAGGCCTGCAGCGTCAAGCTGTAGCGTTTTTACTCAAAATCTAGCTTTCAACAATCAGCTGTAGATGTGAGCGGTATCCGTAGTTGTAACTGTTGCTAAAATCTTGTTTAGTAGCTGTGATAAAAATAAACAAGTTGTAAGTTTCAAACTGTAACTTTTGCTCGAATGCTAGCTTTTAAAAGCTTTTGGTGCCCAACATACAATAGGCTTATGTGTCCCCACTTAAACCAGACACAAGAAAAACACAAAATCACACTCCAATTCCAAATCTAACAAAAACGCTCTCTGCTGTTCTGCTCCCTTCTACTTTCTTCTTCCCCGCTCGCCGTTTGGTAGACACCGAGACACGGTGGTTGTCTGGCTACTCTGCTCGCTGTGTAGTAGACGACTAGACGAGGTATGTATCACTTCTTCTTCCCCTCTTTTTCTAATTTCTGTTTAAATGTTTTGATTTATGGTTTCTTGATGTTTAAATTGATTCCCATGTTGTTTTGTTTTGATTGATGCTTTATTTTAAATTTAGGGTTTAGGTAATTTTTGGTTTTGATATTTTAGGAAAAGAGTCCTTTGAGCTTCACTCTTATACTAATTTTTGTGTGGAAGTTTATCATTTGTTGATTGACTCAATTGTTCGGAAAAGTGGGAGTCTTTTTAGTGATTTGTCAATTTATCCATTGTAAGGAGTAACATTTTTATTCTTTTATAGCAGCAGATGGATTGAGGATTAGAATGAGATGGATTACCTACTAAAAAGTTGGAATGATTTGAATAGATTAGGTTGGGCTGCTGTTTGAAGCATTGTACCTATTTTTGAGTGGCTTGTTTAATCTCGAGTCAGTTCTCCAGGAGTTTGTTGCTTAGGCAAAGTGACAATGAGATCTCCTCAAATTTGTTTCTTGAGTGTGGTTGTATGGGTATATATGGGCTAGTGCCAATGATTTATGCTGTTAATAAGGTGGTTCAATTGCTGAACTGGAAGAAATATCTCCCATTTTGAGGGTTGGTTTGATTCTCCTTGTGGCTGCTATTTACTCTATTTAGGGTGAACATAACGGATTACTCTTCTCGAGGCAGGTGATTAGTAAACTGTAGGAAATTGATATCAAGGAAGAATGTGCGGATTACTAATTACTACCTTATGTTTCAGGAGTATCAATTGGCCGATTATTTTGTTGTTAATTTGGATTGCTAATTACTAGTTTACTACCTAAGTTAAATGTGCTGTCCTGACTCCTGATGCATGAACATGCCCAGTATTGGAATTTGGTTCTTTTCAATTTGCTATGTGGTTTGAGCTTACAATGGTGTATTGTCAGTTAGGTTGTGGTTGTTGCCCTTTGGGAGTCAACAGTCAAGTTGATGACTAGTGAGACAGCTTGGTATGGTTAGAGTGTTTCCTCCTAGAAATTTATTCATGCTTCTTGGTGGTGAAGTTTGCACACTGAGTCGCTCGTTGGGTGAAAGTAAGAAACTTGGGCTTTTGCCCCAAGTGTGAATTGCACAAATTAGTTTATATTTATTTTACTTTTTATACCTAAGCCTTGAAACCCAAGTCATAGACCAAATTTCTTACTAAATTTTCCTGTTTTTCCTTTGGTTTATTTACGAGGAAGAGCTTGGAGGGGAATATAGTTTTTGACTTCTTAAACTTTGAAGCATCACCTAGCATACAGAGTTGTATTCGAGAGCTAAAGAGTGAAATGAGGATTTAAGTTCAATTGTCTACATGTGTACTGACGCACATACATGTCTTTGTATGAGGCCACGAATGTGTATGTTTATGTTTAGTAAACTGTATTTGAACTTGTAATCAAATCTTCATGTTCAGTTCATAATTAAGAAATCTAATATGGGGATCTTGACACTATTTGTCAAATCTGATTCATTTGGTGCTGTCATAAATTGAGGTTAATGATTTACTTGCTCTGGTGGTCAGTTTAATCCCTAGTCAATAGTCATACAAGAGAACAATGTTGTTCATATCTTGGTGCTTCTAGCTGTTCATAATGCCCAAGCCTCCATTTCTTGCTTTCTTCTTGTTCTTTGGTTTACTGAAGGTTGTTTATTCTTTAAATGTTTCGGACCCCCTATGCAACAAAAAAGTTGGGAAGTAGGAAGTCTGTTGACAGTGTGCCAATGACGCTTATATACTCTCAAGTTGGGCTTTGTTTTGGTTCAACTTTGTTACGTCAGTTCTGAAATTGAAATTACCAGGTTTTTTGTCACAGGTGGTTATTGTTGCACGTAGGTTTTGAATATTAATGACATCTTTTTGGTCCTGGAAGATTATATGTACTTCGAGTTGCATGCCTCTTTGCTGTCCTGAGGTCTCTTTAGCAGCTAGGTTTCTTTGACATGATCCTCTAAAGTTACGAACAAGAAGATATTTTAGCGGATCTGCTTATAACAATGGTCGCAGCTGCTGACACTGCCACCGATGAGAATTCAGAATATGTTGATGCTGATTGGAATGTTGTTTTACCTCGCCGGAAACGGAGAAAAGTTCAATCTAAAGTATCTCGTCCAGAGCAAGAGGTACAACAGCAGCCATGGGCCCCACCTGAGTCTGCAATTGACAGTGAGAGAGAATCAAAATTAATGCAGAAAATGCAGACTTGCTTGAAGAAACTTGAGAGCTCCAAGTTCTATGACCTTTTTATGAATCAGATTAAGGATCCTGAGGTCTTCGCTTGTTTCTCAAGGGTTTTGGGATCTGAATCAAAGATGAACATGGTAATATATGGTATAGGCAGCATCGAATCTTTTGAAGTGCCCAGGTTGCAACTCAGCTTAGCAATCCTGATGAAGAGAGCACTCGAATGGATAGGTGATATAGAAGTATTTGACCCTGTTCTTTCTGCAACAGAAATTAGGGTTCTGGAATCTCTCGACTGCTCTGTTATAGCAGTTAACGAGCAAGGTAGGAGACAAGCTTCAAAACCCACTTTATTCTTCATGCCTCATTGTGAGGCTGTGTTGTATCACAATCTGCTAGCGGTAAACTGGGAACTGGACTTATTGAGAAATATGGCACTATTTGGAAACAGCTTTGAGGCATATCAGCATCATACTGACGTGATCAAGGATTATGTTGCTTCTGATTACACAAAGCGTATCTTAGCTGCTCGGAGCTTCACTCATGAATTCAGAATCAATACTGGTCCAGATGATCAATGCAGAGCATTTCATGATTCCAGTTGGCACTTTTTTAGCCCTGAGCAAGAGCTGCCTGTTATTTAGTTGTAACCTATTGTGGTGCAAGAACACGGCAGGATGATGCGCTTCCTACAATGTAACCATATGACTCCACACATGGTAATGACACTGCTGCCAATGCTTACACCTTTCTAAATGCTGCTTCCCTGTGTCTGTGTCCTTGTCTGTATAACCCAGTTTGTAACTGATTTGTTGAGTGTGCATTAGGGATCATTATAGTCATCAAACAACACTATTTTGCTTAAGGTGCCTATTAAATTGTACTTTCCAAGTTGTATTATTATTATTTTTTATTTTTATATAAAAACCATTTCATGATAGTGTAATACCTTTATCTCCATGTGATCAGTAGTCATATATGGGTGATTTCACCAATAGTGTTTGGTTTGAGCATTTTATGCAAATTCAGTAATCTTATTCCCTAATATGTTGGAAGGATCTAATCATACTGTTGCTGATGGTTTACTGCGTAAACGTCATTCATTTCATCATTTCCATACTCAGTTTCGCAGCTTTTTATGTTGAGTAGAACCGAGTCTGTGTCATTGGTTAGACGCTGGAAATGTCTGTATTCATCTGTTTACAATGTTAGTACTGTAAACCCAGGGATCTGCACTGTGGGTTTTCTTGTGATTTAAGAGAGCTCCAATTTGCGACTGCGTATCACCGAACTTGTTAAGAATGATTATTGTTTTTGCCGGCTGATTATAGCCATGATTAGTATTTATGATAATTGCATCTTTTGGTGCAAATACATGATAATTGTATTATGTACATTACATTTATAATTCGCAAATATGAAATGAACATAACCTTAGTTAATCTAGTTAATAATAACCAACTGGCATAAACCAATTGATTACCAGTGAATGACCTCCTGGCGCCATTGCGTGCTAATGTAATGGGCTAATTGATTATTGATTATTGATTATTGATTATTGATTGATTGTGTTTTATATTACTAGTGACCAATTTAAAGTATACTTATTACTAAGTACTTTATTATATATTGCTGTTTACTTTTAACATTTTGAGCATGTGCCACAGTGCCAATGATGATACTATCTGTTTCGAGGATTCTCTTTCAATTGTGTGTCATCCACTAAGCGTGAGCTTTGTTTGATGACTGGGTCTATGTTTTCGTGGTTTTCGTCCGCCCCTTCCCACTGAGCTAAAGAATTTATAATCACAAATTATAGGTACATTTTTTCTTTTCTTCCGTACGAATCGATAAAGTGCTCCTAACACAGTTTCTCCATTCATAAGAATCGAACTATCGATTTTGTTCGAGAGATAAGAATACCGAACCACTTACATCAACTATTTGTTGGTATTTAGGTAAAACTGTTTAATCATTAGATGAGTGTTTAAAATTTAAAGTTATTCATAAGCTCTTAAAAGTAATCCCTAAATCGTTTACTATAATCTCTAAAATATTTAAAGTAATTATTATATTGTTCAGCATTCATCCATAATACTCTTGAAAAAACCCCTAAATTGCTTAAAGAATTTAAATTTGCTTAAAGTCATCTTAATTTGTTCAAGGCATCCATAATATTTTCGAAGTAACCCTTATATTGTTCAAAGTAATCCCTATTTTAATTCGTCTAACGGTTAGACGGTGCACAAGAGTACTACTAGTTTATGATTGCATCCCAAATCCATAACCAAATCTAATTTATTGAGCTAATAGTTTTATGAGAAAATTTCAGTCCGGTGACCTGAGTTATAGCGATATTACAGTAAGGTGAC
>BSSO01007835.1:0-10644 GCA_030267885.1 Mesembryanthemum crystallinum | reverse complement strand
GTATATAGCCTCCCTTGTACATTGATGATCGATTGAATCGAGTGAATCAAAATTTCCACTCTATAATTTTCTCTCTCTCTGCATAATATTTCCCCAATTCACTGATTCCATCATGGTATCAGAGCCATTGAATTGAGGCTTTGAATTCCTATTCTCTGATTTCGTTTCCTTTTTCGATCGATTGAATTGTTCATCAATTGATCAAGCTGTTCTTACATGCAATTTCTCATCTCAATTTCTTGAGATTTTTCGTTTCAATCTTCGAACAATTGTGTTGTCTTCCCCAATTGTTATAGCTACCACAAGGAATTCAAAGAAATTTTCATCATCAGCTTGCATCAATGGATGATCAAGATGCTTCTAGCTCAGGAAATCCGGTGATTGAGCCTTATGATGAACTGTATCTTCATCATGCAGATCTTGCGAGCAATTTCATGTTGTCAACTCAAAAACTCAATGGTGACAATTTTGGTGAGTGGAAGAGATCAGCTGAGATCACGCTCAGTGCGAAGAACAAACTTGGATTTGTTCGTGGAACCTGTGTGAAGCCTTCAAGAAATTCTCCTTTGTTGAATCATTGGGAGAGATGCAATAATGTTGTGATCTCATGGTTGTTGCATTCGGTGGAACAAGACATTGGTAGGAGCATACTTTACTATCAAACTGCAGCTGAAATCTGGACAGAATTGCAGGAGAGGTATGCACATTCTAATGCTCCACGCAAGTATCAAATTCACAAGCATATGAGCACTATTTCTCAAGGCAATAGCTCAATTACTGGTTATTACACTGAACTGAAAACTTCCTGGGATGAATATTTGTCTTTGATTGATCTACCTACATGTACATGTGGTTCTGCTGGTGCATTTCTTGCTATACTTCAAGAACAACAAGTTTTACAATTCTTGTTAGGATTGAATGAGGATTACATGCCTATTAGAGGTAATTTGTTGATGATGAAACCATTACCTCCTTTGAGTCAAGCCTATAGGTTAGTGCTTCAAGAAGAAAAGCAAAGAGAATGTGGTAATGTAATTTCTATTGGCACTGATTCTACAGCTTTAGCAGCTCCCTTTCAGAAGTCTTTTCCTAGACATGGTTTTGGTAGGGGGAACAATTCTGGTTCAGGTACTTTTGTGTCACCTCAGGGAGTTGTTTTTGGGATTGCACCTAATGGCAAGAGGTCTAGGTTCTTTTGTGAACACTGCAAGATTTTTGGACACAGCATTGATAGGTGTTTCAAAATTCATGGTCCACCTAAAGACAAAGGGAAGAAAGTTGTGAACTGCATTCAAGCTGATACTTCTAGTGGTGATACACAGAATGGTAGTGGACAGAATGGTGCTGGTACTTTGGATTCTGGTTCAGGCATGCTTACACAAGAGCAATACAGTCACCTTGTTTCTTTGCTGAGTCAACAGAACATTGACAGCAGTGACAATCAGGCACAATTTGGCAGTTGTTCCTCTGCATTTTTGGCCGGTAATGCTCTCTGTCTCCTTTCGTCATGTGTTAATTCTGATTGGATCATTGATAGTGGGGCCACTGACCATATAACACCACACCTCAAATTTTTTGCCACCTACAAACCTGTTTCTAAGCCTTGTTCCATTACTCTTCCTAATGGTTTGCTAGCCAATGTTGCACACATAGGAACAATTAATTTTCCTTCTGGTCTGACTTTACATGATGTGTTACATGTGCCTAGTTTCCATTTCAATTTGATTTTTGTGCAAAAGTTCACCACACAAACTTCTTGCAATATTGCTTTCACTAAAGATCAATGTATGATCCAGGTGCCTTCAATGAAGCAGGTCCTTGGTAAAGCTCAGAGAGGGCTGTACTTTGTCGATTCTGCTATACAACATGTTCCTGCTTCTATTGAGTCTACTAATAATGGTTCTGCAGCTAGCTTTCTTCAATGTTCTTTTGTCAATAAATCTGTACATTCAGAGTGTGAATTGTGGCACACAAGACTTGGTCACATTCCTTTTGATAAGCTTTCTTGTATTGATTCTATTTCTTGTTCTAAATCACACAATATCATCTGTGATGTTTGTCCTAAAGCAAAAATGACTAGGAGTTCTTTTCCTCTTAGTTCTATCAAAACATCTTGTATTTTTGAGTTGTTACATGTGGATCTTTGGGGTCCTTATACACCTTCTACATACAACGGGTTCAAATTTTTTCTTACTATTGTGGATGACTATTCAAGAGCTACTTGGACACACTTTCTTGCATCCAAGTCTTCTGCCTTTGCTGTTCTGTCTTCCTTTATTACACACATTGAAGTTCAGTTCTTTGCTACTGTGAAAATTATTAGGTCTGATAATGGGATTGAGTTTAGAGACAACCATGCCAAACAGTTTTATTCTTCCAAGGGTATTTTACATCAGACAAGTTGCAATGATACACCACAACAAAATGGTGTAGTGGTAAGAAAACATAGGAACCTTTTGGAAACTGCTAGAGCCTTGTATTTTCAAGCCAATTTGCCTATCATCTATTGGGGGGAATGTATTTTGACAGCCTCTTATCTTATCAACAGATTCCCTTTGAAATCCATCAATAATAAAACACCCTATGAAATTCTTTACAATAAACCACCTTCATATACTCACCTTAAACCTTTTGGATGTCTTTGCTATACATCCACTTTGAAACACCACAGGACCAAATTTGCTTCCAGAGCTTCCCCTTGTATTTTTCTTGGCTACCCTATGGGTAAGAAGGCTTATAAGCTTCTTGATCTTGAGACTAGAAAGATAGTTTACAGCAGAGATGTCAAGTTTTATGAATCCCATTTTCCTTACCATTACCTGCCCTCATCAGATAACTCTACCCCTTTCCCTATTCCTCTCCCTGATGTGTCTCCCATATTTCTTCCTTCTTCCACTACTGTTGTTCACCCTGTTTCACCACCTCCCTTTTCTCCTACTACCAGTTCTCACAATACTACTGCTTCATCTTCTTCCATTTCTACCTCCACACAAAATATTTCTCAGTCATCTCCTTTTACTTCAGTCTCCTCTCATCAAAATTCTATTCCTCAAGCTGCTGCAGAACCGAGAAAATCTACTAGAGTTCATAATCCCCCTCCTTACTTGAAAGATTATGTGTGTAAAAATGTCAATTTTCCTGCTTGCAATTCTATTACTTCACATTGGTGCAATCTTGTCTCTTTCTCTTCTATTCCTTCTTTTTCTCAAGCCCACATTGTGCATCAAACCACCATATCTGAACCTACTTCTTACCATGAAGCCTCACTTGATCCAAACTGGGTTACTGCTATGAATAAAGAGATAGAGGCACTTCAAGCCAATGGTACATGGGAAATGACTGACCTACCACCTGGTAAGAAGGCTCTGGGCAGCAAGTGGGTGTACAAGGTCAAATTAAAGCCTGATGGCAATGTTGAAAGGCTAAAGGACAGGCTGGTTATTCATGGCAATCATCAGAGATATGGTGTTGATTATTTTGACACTTTTTCCCCTGTTGTCAAAATGTCCACAATCAGAACTGTCATTGCATTAGCTGCTTCTAGAAAATGGAATATTCACCAACTTGATATTAACAATGCTTTTCTTCATGGTGATTTGGATGAGGAGGTGTATATGAAGGTTCCTTTGGGTGTTCCTAATCCTGATAACAAAGTTTGTAGACTAAAGAAGTCTTTGTATGGCCTTAAACAAGCTAGTAGGCAATGGTTCACTAAATTGTCCACAGCTCTTAGTCATCAAGGTTTCACCCAGTCAAAGTCTGATTCCAGTTTGTTTCTGAAGAAATCTGGTGCTCATATCACAGTGGTGGCGGTATATGTCGATGATATTCTTGTTACTGGGTCTGATCCTAATGAAATTCAGCAGCTTAAGTCTTATTTGCACAAAGAATTTACAATAAAAGATCTTGGTCTCCTCAATTATTTCTTGGGTATTGAGGTTACTTATGTGCCTGAGGGGATCATTCTTTGCCAAAGGAAATTTACTCAAGATCTTTTATCAGAGGCTGGGGTTCTTCATGATACTGTTGCTCTTACACCTCTGCCACAAAATCTCAAGCTCAATACCACAGATGGCACTCCTCTTGACAATCCTTCACACTATAGATCCCTGGTTGGTAAGCTCAATTTTTTGACCAACACAAGACCTGACATTGCATTTGCTGTGCAAACTCTCAGCCAGCATATGCAGAATCCCAGGAGTCCTCATTTGGATGCAATTCATCATTTGTTGAGATATGTTAAAGGGACCTCAGGTCAAGGGATTCTTCTTAGAGCTTCAGACCAACTCTCCTTACATGCTTTCTCTGATTCAGATTGGGCTGCTTGCCCCATGTCCAGGAGATCGGTGACAGGATATATAGTACTCTTTGGTGGTTCTCCAATAAGTTGGAAATCTAAGAAGCAGACCACGGTTGCTAGGTCAAGCTCTGAAGCTGAATATAGAGCTATGGCACAAGCCTCTGCTGAACTTACATGGTTAGTCAGGCTACTTGAAGAGCTTGGGGTTACTTCACTCAAACCAGTGACCTTGCACTGTGACAATCAATCTGCCCTCCACATTGCACGGAATCCGGTATTCCATGACAGAACAAAACATATTGAAATCTATTGTCATTTCACAAGGGAAAAAGTAATGGAAGGATTAATTCAGCTAAGTTATCTGCCAACTCAGTCACAATTAGCTGATGTTCTCACGAAGGTTTTGCCTGCTGGACAGTTCAAGCTGCTCCTTTCCAAGCTGGGGATGTCCTCTCCATCATCCTCCAGCTTGAGGGGGGGTGTAGGAAGTATACAATAACTATTTCTGTTACTCAGTTTGTTACATAGAGTTAGTTTTCTCAGTCAGTTAGTACAGTCAATTAGTGCCAGCCTTAACTGACAAGTGTATATAGCCTCCCTTGTACATTGATGATCGATTGAATCGAGTGAATCAAAATTTCCACTCTATAATTTTCTCTCTCTCTTACTTCTCTCTCTACACAATATTTCCCCAATTCACTGATTCCATCATACCATACCCTCATCTCTTTTGTGAGAGTTATAGTCTTTTTTGCTATGTTGCAATCATGATTTGTACTATGCCACTTACGAGATTTCCCTTGATTGCCAGTTTCACTTGGGAAGAGGTCATATTGGTGCTTCCATGAAAGCGAAATTGTACAGATTATTCGAGCAAAGAGCAGCTGATTGGTAGTCCATTGTAATATTGCTCACATTGTCTTCTCTTTAGTAGTCTCTACAGATTTCTTATTAGTGTTCCTTTGTTTGTAGCCAATATTTTGTGATCCCCTTGTGGAGAGGAAGTGGATACACAACCATGTTTTCTCAAGGTTTGTTCCCTTACTGGATATAATGAAGATATAAGATAATTTATCCATTTTTTGTGAGCCTACAGTTCTGTTGATGAGCATTTACCGTGTTAGCATGGAAAATTGCATGTAAAATATTGCTTAGTGTTGATTATTGTTTCCGCATTGCTTAAGAACTTGGAGAGACTTGAAAATTTGTCAGTTTAAACTACTGTTTCTATTTAAATTAAGCAAAATTTTCCCTGTCACATGAGCTCAATGATAAAAATTGTGAAGTGCTCCACGTACTGCCCTATCTTGGCACCCTCCTCCCTCCCAACAAAAACCAAAAAAAGAAGGAAAAAAAACACGTAATGCCCTATGGTTGGTAGATCATGATGCTCTATGTCGGTAGATAAATGATTATAGAATTAAAGTTAGATGCAACACTACTTGAAACCCTACAAAGAACTGGAACCATCATCATGTAACATGGATAGAGAATGAAAAGTTGTCACTTGTTCATTAATTGATATTCACATACAAGCTACAGATTCTAACTTGGCACAGTGGCGCTAGACAATAAAGCAGAAATCTTAAATTGCATGGAGGTCGTTCTGTATTCACGATAGGTTTTTTTAGATAATTATGTCTACTTTGAGGAGATCCTGCATGCAGTGACTTCAACATTCTGACTTCTGAGAATTGAAGTCCTCGCTTGTGAACTTTGGACAAGTTAAGTCCTTACTGTTGATTAGATGTCGATGATATAAAGACTCTGATAGGAATGTTGAGCTACTGATCCATGTGAACAGTTGGTATGGCTATGTGGTTGTGGACTTGGCATCATAAGATAGAATGTGGGCTCTCTGCTGGTATTATTTCAAGACCTGTGCTACTTTGGTCAGTTTATCATTGCCCGCATCAAATGTGATTTAAATTGTATTAGACGTATGATGCCTTATTAAAACTGACTGTTGACTTATCACTGAAACGTTGACTAGCTGGGCTACACCTCACAACCAATAAGAGGCACCTAAGATGTAAACACACTAATATCTACTGTTAAATTATTTTATTTTTCTTCAAATCTGTACATGGTATGTCCATGTCATGCCCTTTTTTTTCCAAGTGGTATGTGGGAGCCTATCCAGTACACTTCTGTTTATGCTTGCTTCCATATTCCTTGCTAAGCTTTTATGAGTATTAAGGAAGGAAAAAGAGAGCACTTGCTGCTAATAGCATATAAAGCTCTTAAAAATTGAAGATACCAAGCAATTGTGGAGAAGGCCTTAAGCACATCTTCATGGCAGTTTTGTTGCTGCCAAGGCTATGTTTGGGAAGGCCAAAGTAGCTTATAAGCTAATACTAACTTATTTTGAGAAGTTATCTTACATAGCTTATCAAAGTAAATGGATGAGTAATGACATAAGAACTTTTTTCGCCTTACCAAACAAACTACCAAAACTTTTTGGAGACCTTTATTTGCCTCCCATAATACAGAACTTAGTCCATAGTTTCTATGGAGCTTGACCCTGTTTTACTTCCTCAATTCTTTTTCTTTCTCTTATTTTCTTTTGGTTTTTGGAAGAAAGAAGGGGTGGGTACTGGGTAGGAGCTACAAATTTTCTGCATTGCTCACTGAAAGTTGTCGAAGCAAGACTAAGCACCAGGCATATCATGGAAGATTGAGGCAAAAAATAGCAGAGAGAAGCAGACAATTCCTATCTTATAACAAGCAGAATCTAGGAGGCCTAGGCACTAGCTTTCTGCACAGCATACAACCTCCTCTGAAGTGGTTTAGAACTCCAAAAGAGTTAAACTTTTTGATTGCTCCAATGATAACTTCTTCTGACCTCTATTTCATGATTGGGGCTGCTTGTTATTCCAATAACCCGGTGATACCAAACCATGTCTGTATTGTGTTCTTACCGTTTTATATGGGACTAGCAAAACCAAGTTTAAATAATTTCTGCTGTAGCCCTGTGAGAATGCTTATGCAACTACTTTGGCAGATGTCTCCTTAAGAGATCTTAGTAGCTCACTATCCGTCTGACAAGCGATGTTATGAATGCATGCTTTGGTAGTGGCATAGCTACCATCTCCCAAGTTACTTTTGTCCATTTAACCTTGTTCCCTTTTCCTGAATCCTGACCTTTTCATAAAACTTGTTGGATCAAAATTTCCAGCTGCTAAGCCTCTGTAATTGCCAAAATTTTCCATCTAATCCAGGAGGATGATGTTTACTTACAAAATAAATTCAACAAATGATTCATCTGAGAGAGAGCATTAGCTTGTGAAAGTTTTGTGTTTCGGTAGGCATGATGCACTGTATATGTCATCTGTCCTTCAATTCATGGTTCATGGTTATAAATTTAAGATTAGATTGGGTTGTAGTTGACTGTAACATATTGGTTTTGATGCTATTCATCACTTGTGGACAAGGACAATGGGTCTGTGTTGCATTGCCAATAGCTTGCTTAATGGCTGTGTCTAAAACCAAAAAAAGGAAAGAAAGAGAGACTCCAGGTAATGTTTTGCTTAGAACAGTATTTGAAGTGAGCAGGAAGCTATGCATTATGGATCCAGTGAGCTTATGATCGAGCTTCTGAAACTTTATTTGACGGAGAGTTGTAAAATTTGTTTCATCCAAAATCAGCTTTCTGTGTATGGTATGCTATAGCTAGTCTATTATGGTAGTTACTCAGTCACATATCCTTTTGTGTATCTCGGTGTAATACATGTCCTTGCAGAATGAGTGTCCATATCACGTTTAAAACATGCTTGAGTTTTAATGTAGTTTGCACAGGATAGCATGTGGCAGAAACATCCTTTTTGTCCTTCCAGTTTGGTTTCAATCTTAATTTGCCACACTCAAGCTGAAAATGAGTTCTTCAGCAGTAAGATTCTTTCATGTTTAGAATCTATCAACTCAAAGTTCGTTTCTTATTTTATTGCAGTGAAAATCCCACACATTATTTTCACTGGGCTAGAAGACTATAAAGCACGAGGAACTCAAGCATCCCCCTACTTCACTATTACTAACTACACAGAATTTGCAGAAAACAAGGATTTGGTGCTTGTTCGAGGAGATGTAGTGTTTACCAGCAAGCTCACTGACGAGGAAGCCGAACAGCTTCTGGAGACTACTCAGTCATTTTATCTTAACGATGATAGGTACAAACTGGTGGAAAGATTCAACAAACAGACTCGTGACTTTGAGTTCAAGGACGTCTTGCAGGCCTTAAACATGCCTTCCCCATATTAAATTGTTCTGAGCCAGAAACAGTTCAAGGACGTCTTGCAGGCCTTAAACATGCCTTCCCCATATTAAATTGTTCTGAGCCAGAAACAGTCTCTCTAGTACTTAATAATTAGAGGTAGGCTACATACATCTGGACCTCCCCGGACCCTGCCCTCAGTAGGATAGTTCTTGGAAGGTTGTCGTCGTTGTTGTTGGGCTAAATCCGAGAGGCGAATAAAACTGAAGATTGCAGTTGCTTGTAGACTCCACATCCGTGTTTGGGTTGTGCATGGCTTAGATGTTCTGGAGGGATGTTAGATCATCACCGCTATACTTTTCGAGCCTTCTTTTTGCACCCTCTTAGATTTTGTATGGAGGGTTGACACATAATTGCCATGTCTTTTTGTAAACATTGCCATTCTTTTGGACTTCCTAGTTGAATGATTACAGGTACCCTACTGCTGGAAATTGAAGGGATTTGTTTTCTTAGCTTGTAATGTATGTTACGAAAGAGGTTTATTCATTTATGTTGTCAATTTGAGTTCATTTGGGATTTGGGAACATAGCAAATCAAATATAGTCCATCTTGTGAGTACCAAGTACAGCCTCTTGAAAAAGTTTGTTTCTTTTTTTGTTTTTGGTGTGCAATAATTTGCTATCCTGAGTACTATAGCCTCTTGCAAGTGAAGCAATAGGCTAATTTCCTAAAAAAAGATAATAGAGAACTGGTCACAAGTCAAGCTGTTCGCGAATAGTTGGGAATCGGTTTGACTATAACTCCGCTCAGGCTTGGTTCGTTTACTAAACAAGCCGAATTTGAACTCGAGCTTGATCAATAATATTCAGCTGGTGGACTCGCAAGCCTAACCAAACCTTAAAATAATACTATGTCATAGTTATTTTAAATATAAGTTGGATAATGTTTAGCAAGTTATTTTCTAATTATTTTTTTGTCTTATAATATGGATGGTTTGGGTGAAAATTATATATTCAAACCAACTCAAGCTCGAACTTTGGAATTAGCATCTAAGCCGAACTCGAGCATAATTTTACAAACCGAGTATTTCAAATCGAGCTGAGCTTACTTGGTATTCAGCCTATGGCCAGCCATAGTATGGCCCACTGACAACCAAGTTATAGCTTATGCACCTAGGGGTGTTCATCTGCGGATATAAAAAATTTCGGATTTATTTCGAATATCCGAATCCGAACCCGAGATATAGGATATCCGAAAATTCAGGTTTGGATATTCGGATATCTGATATCCGAAAAAGAAAATATTTTTTATTTTTTTCATGTTAAATTTCGGGTTTTTTCGGATATACGATCAAAATATTTCGAATATATCGGATATTTTCGGATATCCCGAATGTAAATATTTTTGGATAATTTCGGATATTTTCCGATATTTTGGATATCCGAATCCGAGATATCCGAAACGATCCAAAAATTTCGGATATTTGAAACTATCCGAAATCTGTAAAATTGATATCCGAATCCGAATTTGAAATTTCTTATATCCGGATTTCGGACATATATACAAACAATAATATATATATATATATACAAACAATTATTATTATTATTATTATTATTATTATTAATATTATTATTATTATTATTATTATTATTATTATTATTATTATTATTATTATTATTATTATTATTATTATCCCAACATTTATTTTATTTTTTTGAATGAATACAAACAACCAAAGTGGACACAATCTTATGAAATTTAATTTACTTGATTTATTGACAAGGAAAAAATATGTACAAACTAATGCATAATATTACAACTGCAAATGTATTTGATCATTGTACATATTCAAAACACTATTTTTTATTTTTTTTTTTGTTAATCAAAACACTAGTGTACATAAACAAAATATTTTTAGCCATACTATATTTTTGAATTGTATATAAAAACAATGTAATAATAATAATAATAATAATAATAATAATAATAATAATAATTATTATTATTATTATTATTATTATTATTATTATTATTATTATTATTATTATTTTTATTTATTGTTGTTGTTGTTGTTGTTGTTGTTGTTGTTGTTGTTGTTGTTGTTGTTGTTGTTGTTGTTATTATTATTGAT
>BSSO01007834.1:0-10645 GCA_030267885.1 Mesembryanthemum crystallinum | reverse complement strand
CACGTGCATATTTTGAGCAATAAAAAAAAAAATGCCTACAATAGCGGTTGGGAAGGAACCGTTATGAAAGACCACCCTATCATAACGGTTTATAATTCGAAATTGACTTTTATAAAAACGAATTTATAACGGTCACACAGAGGAACCGTTATTGAAACCCAATCTATTATAACGGTTGTAACCGTTATAAAAGAGACCCCCTTTACTATAATAGGCGCCTATATAACGGTTACAACCGTTATAAAGCGGCACACGGAACCGTTATAGTAGGCATTTTCTCTTGTAGTGATTTTACCGTTACTCTTGGTAAAGTATTACAATGTGATAGTTTAATGTTTTAAAATTCATTTTTATTATGAGAGAGAGGGTGTGAGTGGGGGAAAATGAGAGAGAAAGAGAGAGAATAACGTAAATTATAAGGTGCTTTCGAGTCTAATAAAGATAGGTGCAACCAGTCCAATATGCTTAAGTGATTTAGCCCAAACTTCCTCCCTTATTACCATAGTCCAACCCATTTAAGAGGAGTTACAAAAGGGTGCACTTTGAAATCTTACTTTCGAGTGCACCTTATAAGCATTGAGAGAATAGAGAGAAAGAGGGAGTGTTTTAAAAATTCCTTCTTATTATGAGAGAGAGGATGTGAGAGAATTTTTAATTGTATTTTGAAAATAGTGGGGATAGTTTTGGGATGTTATCGGGATTTATTTGGTTTGGAAACATATGAATGGGACAAATAATTTGTTGGTTTGAAAATGTATGAATGGATATGTAATATGAGAAAATAGTTTTAGATATAGATTCAGGTTCAGGTGCGAACTCAAGTGCAAACTGTGTGAACTTAAAATCTAGGCCATCCAATTCAAAAATCAATGGCTAAGATTTAGCCCTTATAAGTAATGAATGTGCATGTTTTGAGTGATGAATTTTAAGATTGATAAATATACGTTTTACGGTGATGAATCTATTTAATCCATAAAAAGTGATGAATATGTATGCTACGAGTGATGAATATGCACTTCATGAGTGAAGAATTTAGTAGTTCATATAGTTCGCACGGAAAGTTAGTTCGTACTAAACTTAACTAAAAAAAATCTTGCATTGCATGGATGCCAAACTAGCAAATTAGACAAAGACAACATACTTTAAGATATTTTTTTTATTTCCATTTACTAAGGATCTTGAAATCCATATGCAAAGTGATATCAAAACTTTGGACCCAAGAAAGAAAAGTGCTATCAAAACTTCCCCTATCTCATTAAAGTTCTGATATCGAAAACATTAAGCAAAGCTACGGACCACTTCTTAATGAACAAACCCAACATGTCCGATATATAACTACATACTACACTGTATCTTAGAACATCCAGAACATGCAAAAACCACCACCATTTTATCTTATAATTCTAACTTTTGCAGCATGAAAAAAGCAACAAGGCATAGTAGTAAATTTCATAGACCTTTAAAAGTCTATAACTCTGTCCATATATATTAGCTCATTCTTGAAGAACACCTTGATGTCTCTTGGAAAACCTTATTTCTGCTTCAGATACATACGGACACTTCTCCTGAAAGCATTAAAACCAGTTAATAGCAAATCAATTTCGAAAATATTCCATATCGATAAATAAATGGGACAAGTATTCGAGGATGAATGCTCCCCTCCAATCTCTAATCCCATCATGGATTCTTAGCGTACATGAGAATAAAATACGTTTAGAAGAAATTTTTGCAGCTCATAGTCCTGCATCTAAATTGGCTACAAAGGCTACAACCAAGGCAGAGTTTTAACTCTTAACACAGGTTATCTATTTCTGCAGAGCTCTAAAATGTCTCCAAATTTACTGTTACCGCAAAATATGCCACCAAAATCCAAGATATAAAATTGGAATATCTAGAACCATTTTCAAAATGAAAATATTGTCCACAAACAGTACTCCCTGGGGTTCATATGACAACAATCTTCTTAGCCACAATAACCAGAGTGCAAGGCTTTGGTTTTGTTCACTTAGTACGTAACAACTAAAGATAGCTCAAAAAGGGGCTTTAAGTATGAGAGAAACAGGGAAAATTTTACAATAGCCTCCAGTCGGGAAAAAGCCCACGTACCTTCATTATCTTTGAAACAATTGTAATTTTCCCCAACTAGAATATTTTAGTAGCAATGTTTCATAAGATACTTACAGAATACTAAAGTGACTTCCACTTTTTTGAAGCAGCACTCCTAGCCTTAGCATATTTCCAGTCCCGGTTGTGACACCTGATCTACTCCCTTCATGATCAGTCAGGAAGAACATAATATCACTAGAAGTTATACAGTAAGGGAAGGACTAATGGTAAGTTAGGTATAGAAAGATAACATACAATAAGATAGTAAAACCAATGGAGAGAAGTTCACCCTTCCTCGGTCTGACAGAAATAAACACAATACAGTTAGAATTTATTAAACAGAGTGCACTTTCTTAATGATCAACCACAAGTTACATTGAGAAACATAGAATATGCTAGCATAACTTGTGAACAGTTCCCATGCTAGCCTCAGATTTTTCTGTGTTATCATCAGATGCCACGCTGCCTTTTAAGGGTGAGCTGCGAAGAGCCCTGCTACGCGTCATAACCTCATGATCAACTCTTGTCTTCCCCCTTCCCCAAATTAGCATCAGATTTTTCCACATTGCCATCAGACATCTTCCGGCGTTTTATAGATGAGCTGCCACGAGCCCTGCTATGTGTCATAACCTCATGATCAACTCTTATCTTCCCCTTTCCCAAATTAGTATCTGATTTTTTCAGATTGCCACCAGATATCTTCCGGCGTTTTACAGATGAGCTGCCACGTGCCCTGCTTCATGCGGGTCTTTTCTTCTCCTTCACTGAGTTATATGCATTCTTGTTAGATTTTTATTCTAACATGAATCATATCAGCTAATAAAACATTAGCTGGTAAGAGGAAATCCATCCTATGCATGCCTTACAGAATCACATCAGAAAACCAAAGAAGTTTCACACAAAACACATCTATAGGAGAATAGGGTTGCCGAGCTAGGCCAGAAGNTTTTTTTTTTTTTTTTTTTTTTTTTACAAAATCAAACATGATTGTGTAGATCACAGCCTACATAATACACTGGTCAACTATATACCAAGGCATAAAATATGAAATTAGCACAAAATGCAATGATGGATTATACAATATTCAACAACTTTACAGAAATGGTTCCATTTTTATTGAACAGTTGTCAACCTTAGAAGACAGCATTCCCCATGAGAGAACAGATAAGAAGAACAAGGATAAGTACGTAGAACAATAAAGAAAATAATAGCAATCTGTAGTTAGACATTTGAAAACAAAGAACTGCAGCATGATTACTGCTTTACCATTCATTGAAGCCAGTAAAATAAACCATTATTGTCTGGTAATTTGACTTTGCAGACACCTTTTTAGTAATGAATCACTTCAGTAGCATAAGAAATAATTTTCATCTTAACCTTCTTGTTTATAAGATTGGTGACAGAATATTTTCTTTTCAACCAAATAATGTGGCTTTATTAAAAAGGATACAATGAGGGAGCTAGATTACCTGTTTTGGTTTTGAATTCACCAAAGTACTCCAAAATCAAGTCTCCATCAACTCCTGGATGGGCCCAAACTTTGGCTCTGAATGTTTTCACCACTCGATCTGAGGTATCCTCCGCAGTTAAGGTAAGATAATACATCGTACCGCAAACTGGCTGCTTATTGGCTTTATCAAGGGACACAAATTTCAACAGCTTTCCCTAAGAATAAATTGGTGCACAATTCATTAAGTAGCAATTATATATAACCAACTTTTAAACAATCGATTAACAAAATACTACTACCTTCTTTCCTTCTTCTTGTTCCACTGTAGCCCACTCAGCAATCACAAAAGCAAGTTCCCATTCATTAGTACCCTGACGAATTGGGCAAATTCGGCCAGGCATGCAACCAGTACAACCATCGACATCAAAACCCTGTATCATTTGTAAAATTTGAAAAAATTAAAAATATATCATAATAATAAAATTGATATGGTAAAAAATAAATGGGCTTGTGAGTTGTGAGTAGCACTAGCTCTCACGGGTGGCACGTGTTACCAGGGTTGATGTATCATCTAATTCACAGCTGGTTTTTACTCTCCATTTAAAAAAATTACTATTCCAAAGTTCTGTTGTAATATTTCAATTTCTTTCAATTCTGTGAGAAATAGTAAAAAGCTGGCAGGTAGCAACACTACTATTTAAGTGAGGAAAGGGATAAGATATGGGTATCTATGAAATGAAATCAGTACTCAATTCTCCACCATTTACTCTCTCTTAATAATTTTGTGTTAAATTAGCTGAGCTTGCACCAGAAGAATTCTCCATAACTGTTTCTTCCTCTGCAAATTCAGTAGCTGTTTCTCGAAATTTCTAACTAATTTTTTGGAATTAGCTTTTATCATATCAAAAGGTATCAGAGCAGTTGATTCTCGGCTCAATACCAATTGGGGGATCCATCACATTCAAATGATGATCTAGGTAGAATTAGAAGATTGGATACTACAAACAAGAAACTGGATCAGCTGGTCACCTTGCTTCTTCATATGGCCCTCATATGGCCCAGAATTAGGAGAGTGCTCACACTCCCCCAAAGTCCCCGCAACTGTAACCCTCTGGATCGAGCTGGCTTCGATCACAGCCACGTTGGTGCAGTTCCTCTTAATGGTGGTCCAATTGGAAGTATGGATACTACAACCTATAACTGTGCTACTCAATTATCCAAGATAGAGTTTCCGAAATTTTACAGGGATAACTCGAGGGAACGACTTTACTAACGTGATCAATTTTCCTTGAATGACAATACCCCTGAAAATGTGAAGGTTCATTTAGCAACGGTTCATTTAGAGGGAAAGGCCTTGCAATGGCACCATGCTTATATGAAACTGTGTCTAACAACAACACCCTATGTATGAATTGAAGAATTTAAGGCAGCTGGGATGTGTCCAGGAATACCATGATAAGTTTGATTTGTTGATGAAGTGTTTTATAGCTGGTTTTGAGACCCATTTACAATCCCTTGTGAGGATGTTTAAATTTTAATCCTAAGACAGTGCAGCAAACACCTAAGCCAGCTCATCTCAGTGAAAGGACCCCAAAAGCCTACTAGAGTACCACCTAACTTCAAATCCAATAGTACAAATAAAAAAAACCCAAGAACCACAATACACCAGCTCCACAAAAGTAAACCCCAACCGAATTACCCAAGACATTTATACCCCCTTCTCACCTCACAAAACAAACCCCTCAACACTACTCTTTGAAACACCACCGCCAAAACCCAGCTATGAACCTCTTTCCCTGGCTGAAATGGCAGATAAAAGAGCCAAGGGATTGTGCTTTATTTGTAATAATGAACCCTTCACTCCAGGGCACCACTAAAATAAAAGAAAATAACGCGAAACACAAACGCTAATCAAAGTAACAACTTGATCAATTCAAATAACATGTACGTACACAGCTTAAAAACAATCAACGACAAAATCATCCACCAAAAACAAGAAAAATATACCTTGCTCTTTTAGACTTTGTCACAATAGTAGTCGAACTCAGCACGGTTCATCATGCGGAAGGGCTTCTGCCTCTTGGAAAGATGTTCTGCAGGACCATAGATGGTTCCTTTGTATGCCCTGAGACCACACATTAAACCATATCTATCCTCCGCCATAGTAGCTACTAATGCTCGAGATTCGAAACGAATTTCAGACCCTGAAATTATCTAAGAACAATCAATTAACCATATTTCGACGTAAAACTTAGGACATAGATGAACAAAGTGATCAATAATTTCAAATCAGTATATATATAGTACCGAAACCCTAATTAAGGCGAATTCACACAATGAAAGAAGTAAAGTTCATACTCGATCAAAATTCAATCTTTCGGAGAAAGGGATAATCGGTAGGCAACGCCTAGTGACCGCCCATGAGGGTTTCGCAAATTGGAGAGCATTTAGCGAGCGAGCGAGCGAGAGTATCTAATTAGGGCTTTATCGACGAAACTGGTCTCCCGATAATTGGTGGGTGCTTTTATAGTTTATGTTTCGATGAGGTCTTCTATAGTAGAGTAGGTTTTGTTATTTTACGGGAAATTTCACTTTTGGGCCTTCCAAATTCCAATGGGTATTTAATTTTTTTTTTTTTTTTTTTTTTTTTTTTTTTTTGCTAATCTAATGATGCTATGTGCTTTTGAAAAATTGAATTTTGTGACTAAAATATGGGTTTTTTTGTCAAGTTTTTCTGATACTTGGTGACGTGACGTTAGTTTATGAGTTAAACACGGTTTTCAATTGTTGTTGGACCAATGATGTGACCAAATTAACCTTGTTTTTGTATTATTTTTTTTTTCCATTTTTCTTTCATATCTTGAACAAGACAACCATCTTATTTGCGGTGATTTTAAGAGTTTTTGTGTGTCTTTCAAGATTTTTAATGTTTGGGAGTAAGAATAGCGCCACGTTACCAATTAACGGAAAAACTTAAAGGAAAACCATACTGTGGCACAGAGTTCAATTTTTCAAAACCACATCTGGATTAGCAAAAACACATTTGGATACCATTCGAAAAAGTCAAAAGTACAAGGATAACAAGTACAATTTCCCTTAATTTTATATTAAACTAGTTTACCCTCCCGTGCTTTGCACGGATTAATCACTTTTTAGAATATTAAAATAGCTTTTTATTTAATTAGTAAGATATTAGTAGTTTTCGTTTTTCCCTAACTACATGATGTTTATCATTACTTAATAATATTTAAGTTTCTACTTTATGTTTTTGCATATTTATTTATTATATCCTCCCTCCGTCTCAATAAGTTCCTTATGTTTGACATTTTTTGCATAAAGATAAAAAAAACTTTGACCAATAATTAGTGAAAATATATAAGGATTTTCATAATAAAAATACTTATATTAGATTCATATTATCTACTATTTTCATAATATCATCATTTTATAATTTTTATTTATATAAATTTACAATTATTCATGATCAAAGTGTTGCATTGGAGACCGTGAAAAGTCCAACGTAAAAAACTCCTTGAGACGGAGGGAGTAGTGTTGAATATTATTGAATCCCCGAATGAACAAATTGGCATTAATAATGGGCCCTTAGTGACAACTTGGTATTAAAAAATACTCTAGCGACGTTTGAGTCATAAAAATGTGCTCCAGCAACCACAATGGCATCAAAAAAAATAAAACAAGTCAAGTGAGCCCTTTTTTTTTTCCACCGGAGATGGAATTTTAACTTATTATAATGGTTTTTTTTTAATCATTTTCTACTTCTCCACTAATTAAATTGTATTTTGACTTAAAAAAATCACCTAAAAGGAAATAATAAATGCTCTATAACTGCCTTTATTTTTTCCACCACCCGAATTTGGGGAATTTGAAATTTCCCTTTACCCAAAATTGGGGATATTTTTATATCAAAATATATGTTAATCAGTGGGAAAACAGATAATATTTTTAAAAAAAAACTCATTATAATAAGTGGAAATCACATTTCCGGCGCCAAAAAGGGCTCATTTGAATTGTTTTAGTTTTTTTAATGTCATTTGGTTGCCAGAGCACATTTTTATGACTCAAATGTCGCCGGAACATTTTTTAATACTAACTTGTCACCAATGGTCTATTTTTAATGCCAATCTTTTCAAGGATTATTAAATGCACACTTCTGTGATGTATGTTATATTATATCACGGTGTTGTATATCACATTTGATATCCACCTAAATTTATTTTATTTTACTTTTTTTTTAATAAAAAAACAATACCAATGCAATACAATACTCCCTCCTTTTCATTATAATCTTGACGCCCTAATTTTGCACGGTATTCAAGACGATACTTTGACCATGAATAATTGTATTTATATAAACTCAAAAATTTATAAATTTTTGATATTTTGAAAATGCTATTTATGAAGAATCCAAAACTATTATTTTTACTTTGAAAATTATCATACTTTTTCATATATTAATGGTCAAAGTTTGAAAACTTTGACTTTGAAAAATCAGGGCGTCAAGATTTTAATGAAACGGAGGGAGTATTATATATACGAGTTACACTTTTTGCTTTAAATGGAATTTTGTTTTTTGAATTTATTATTATCATTAGAATATATACATCTATACATAATATTAAAAGGGGGTAAATGAACTACAAGCCGCCACATCATCTGCCATGTCACCTGCTGAGGTGGTCATTAAAGACCAAAAAAAAGAGTAATCATTATTGATCTTAAATGCAATCTATACATAATATAATATTAAAAGGGGGTAAATGAACTACAAGCCGCCACATCATCTGCCATGTCACCTGCTGAGGTGGTCATTAAAGACTAAAAAAAAGAGTAATCATAATTGATCTTAAATGCAATTGAAAAATTATTAGTAAAAATAAAGCAAGTGGAATGCCAAGAATTAACAATAATAAATGATTAAAAAAAATACTTACCAAGAACCATAAATATGTGAACATTTGAAATGATGTTAAATGTAAATAAATAAATTTTACAAAATAAAGAAATAGGTATACTAATAATTACTCATAAGGAACAAAAAATAAATAAATTACCAAGACCCATAAATTTGAAATATAAAAAATGTTCTCAAATGCAATTGAAAAAAACAAAAAAAAAATGTCAGGAATTAGTATTAAAAAAATATTAAAAACAAACATTTACCAAGACCCATATATAGTACATTAAAGAAAATGAAATCCAATAATCAGGTTGGAATAATGTGATTGTTAATTAGTTTCGAGCTTCTGATCATGTGACAATGTATAATAGTAGCTCCACATAAATCCTAAAATATTAGGAAAATTTGTTTGTAATAATCCAACTTTTAACGAATTGTACAAAATAATCCGAGCTTTTAAAATTGTAATAATAATCCCATCTTTTAATATATAGTTGCACGAAATGCATCGGACATGGCGTTGGGGAAAATTTTCAATTAAATTGATTTTCCTTTTAGTCCAGCTTTTTTTTTGTATTTTTTTTTTTTTGTCTACTTCCAAAACCTAAAATTTCATTTCCTTCCTTTTATTTCCTCTTCTTTCCCCATATTACAGCTACTTCCCTTGTACCCATTCACCCAATTTCTTATTTGAGCTCTGCCACTCCTCAAATCAGAAAAATTCGATTGAGTTTTGGGTTTTCTTCTTTCTTATGCGATGGGCAATCAGAGCCCTAGCCAAGGATCTTCTTCATCAGGTAATTTTTCAAGTCAATCAAATAAGAAAAAAAATAAAAAAGTTAGACTTGATGGGACTGTTATGTGTTACCATGTTGTTCCTGCAAATTGCAAAGTTGATGTAGAGAGAGAGAGAGAGAGAGAGAGAGAGAGAGACAGAGACATAGAGAGAGTGAGACAGAGACAGAGAGAGAGAGAGAGGGAGAGAGCGTGGGTTGCTGGGTGCCTTTAACGCCTTCAATGGCATTCAACTGCCAGTTCTACAATGTAACTAGGGAGAGAGGAAAGCAAGGAAGGTAAGGGGGTTTTCCCAAAAAAAATAAAAATAATCATATGAAACACTAAATTATAGGTTTTAGAAATACAAAAAGAATGAAAATAAAGCTGGTTAAGGGGGGGGGGGGAACATAGTTAACACCATGACAGCTATTTTTTAATAGTAATAGTAACGGTGTCCACCCCGGTGCATTACGTGCAACATATAATATAGTGAAAGGTGAGACTATTCCTTACAATTTTGAAAGGTCATATTATTTTCGTCATCACTCGCTAAAAGGTTGGATTATTACAAATAATTTTTCCATAATTTTAATGTTGAATAGTTATTTCTCATGTAACTCCTCCTAAACATCTCATTTCCTTTACCACAATTTAAAGGAGAAAAAAACACAGATATGAAAGTAATCAAATAGATGTAAAAACTATTATATCAGTTCACCCGTGCATTGCCCGGGGTAAAACACTAGTTTGTCTTATTATTTTTTATTTTTTTTTTGGTAAGTAATTAGGAGCATTGTATTACCAAATGAACAAATACAATTTAAAGAGAGGCATACCTCCCTATGTACAAGAAGTTCAAGGCAAGTGAGTACCTTCTAGGAAGGGCCCCATCTGAAACCAAGAACCAATTAGTTTGTCTTATTAAAATTTGTGTTTGACTCCTTGTTTTTTCAATTTCAAAAAACTATGTTGGTAATAAATTAAAATTATAAAATGTGAGTCATTAATTCACATAATAGAATATGAAAAGGTAACATATATATAGATGAACATAAGTGAAAGTCTTTATTATGTTTTGTATTTCAGAGGTTGAATATTAGGCTATGAATCCACAAGTAAATAACCTTAAATACCAATCATCAATAATCAATTTAAAGTGACTTTTGTTATATACTTGTAATAGGTATCATTTTATTTGCGAGATGAGTGATAACTTATTACAAAGACATGATCCCATAATTCTAATTTGTCACTTCTTAACATATAATATGTAAATATAAATACTCCATCCGTTTCACTAAAATCTTGACGCCCAAACTTTTCAAAGTCAAAATTTTCAAACTTTAACCATTAATATATGAAAAAGTATAATGATTTTTCAAAATAAAAATAAC
>BSSO01007833.1:0-10645 GCA_030267885.1 Mesembryanthemum crystallinum | reverse complement strand
ATATTTTGAGAGATATTGATGGTTAAAGTTCAACCTTGAAAAGCGAAAACGACACTTATAAAAAAAACAGAGGGAGTAATTTGGTTGTTTACTTCTAGTTGAAACCTAGGGATATTAATATTGTTCAATGGATCTCCAATTGAGCAAATGATCAACAACTACGAAATATGAGAAAAATACTCATACAAGTGTCATAAAAATACATTAGTCTCAATTGTGCGGAAACATAGTGGAAAATAAATTTAAGGGATATAAGTTTAGTTTTTTTTTTTTTTTACTATCAAACAAACTATTTAAAGAGCAATTGGTTTGTGATTGAGATTTTTTCCTCTTAGACCATACATACACTATGCTCTTTGGTACTAATAGTTTTCTTTTTTTTTTTTTTTTGGTTAGTCATTAACTATAAATGGGTTTTTGTCATCATTTTCATGCCATCCAATGACTACTAGTATCAAAGTTGAGGCACTTAGAATTAGAAGCCCAAATGAGCAAGCTTCCATCAATGTTGGCCTTTGAGGGAAAGCAAGTAACATACTGGGCTTTTAGTGTCTACTGGGCCAATACGGGCCCGGTTGAGATCATGCTTAAATATTGGCACGATCTAGATCAACACGACACGGCTGTTTATACCTGGGCCAACCCAACGTCAATGGGATTAGTCGATACATTTACCAGGGTCTATTATGAGAGAGACTCTAAATCCAGCTGGGCTGGAGGTCATGCTAGTTTGTTGCTCCCCTTGTCAACTGGAGATCCCTATATTGAACTCGAAATGCGTTAGGCTTTTATTTGGATTGTTATGGAGTATGTATTTATTTGTTGCTTCAGTTATGTATTCAGTTCAATTCAACTTTACAACTCGATCACTTTTTCTCTTAGATATTACTTTTTATTATTCAATTCTATTCCGTTTAATATATTTCAGTTAAAGTGAACATAATTAAGGTTATGTTTTTTTTTTTTTCCCCTCAAAAAAAAAAAAAACATAACCTTAATTAAACATTACAATATAGTATTTTCATAAAACAAAACCATTCTAATGATAGATCCAATAAATATAAACTACTCCCTCCGTTCCTAAATAACTCTACCATTTTTCTAATTTGGGCGTTTCACAAAATCACTACCATATCTTTTTTATGTCAAAAATTTGGTGGTGAATTACAATTATATCCTCAACTAAACACCTCAAACTACCCACCCAATAACTAATGTTGTGGGCAAAATGAGAAGGCACATGGCAAAATAAGCTTGCATTGGTTTTTGTGCAAAAAGTAAATGGTAGAATTATTTAGGAACGGAGGGAGTACTACTTATCACAGCAACGTAGTGTTGTAGGGCAGTTGCTACTAGATTCTTCAAAAAAAAAAAAAAAAAAACTAATTTCCATAAAGGAATAAACAAAAATTCTATATCCATTTTTCACTTAGGCATTAAATTTTGAATCCACATTATAATTATTTCTGAATCCGCTAATGGGCCTCCTAAAGAACGACTATATAAACTTAATTTAAAAGTATCCGATATCGATACCGAAACCGTGTTTTGGGATGATATATTCGGTCCTAACCACGCACAAGGACAAATGAAGTTGCCAAAACCAAATAAAATAGAGATGATAAAGTGGGCAATTAACATTTACATGCGAGGATTGAGGAGTGGGAAAAGGGAGTGCTAAACAAAATCTTTCTCGAGGGCTATGTTTAGATACGTTGCCTGTCTATGAAGACTTGAAGAATTTGGACGGTGGTGTCTTCCTTTTCACATCTTCCACCAAAACACTCAACTTCCCATCTCTTTTTCGTACGTACGATTCAGGTACATACTACTCTCTTTTATTTTCGTACGGACATGCATATTTGCCGCATTATTTTTCATTATCAATACTCATATGAGTATATCATATGTTACATACTCATGTACTATTGTGCTTTTAACAGGAACATAAGGAATTTTCTCTATCTCTACACATTTTCAGATGTAAGATTTGTGGGCAGGCTAGTGGCTAGTTGTGTGACTGTCTTATGTCCTATGTCCCCTGTGTTTATCTCATATTGGACAATATATTATATATATAGTGACCTTGAATTTGCTTAAAACAAGCAATTGTCACATAATGCCAATTGCATTGGGTACGTAGTAGGAACCTTATTTGAAATAATAATGTGATTGCTTAATTATAACTGGACCCAAATGGATGAAAATTAACAGATAGTGTAGGGTTTTTATATGCTTACATGTTTTATTGTATGCGTATGATGACGTACATTTAACTTTGTCAATTCACATTTATTTTATGTTTGAAAGATTATGAAAGAAGATTGAACATATATCAGATCGAATCAAAACTCCAACTTCTTTCGAATAAATTGATCATAAAAGAGATCATAAAGTTATTATAACAATTTGATCTCTATAGCGTTTGCCTCAACAGTTAGGCAGTTGTAGTATTATATGTACGTACAGAAGTTGAGTATTAGGAGCTCGACAATATTCAAGTATAGGCAAAGGGGATATGGGACCTTTGACGAAGAGTAACCAACTTGTCTCATCACTTATTATTAATGAATGGGATTACTCAAAAATTATTGGTTTGTGTTCTTTGACTTATATATTGAAAAAACTACATACATACTACAAAGCTTATAACCAGCCATAGAACTCATAGTGCCATAGATAAGTACAGTATGTAATTTACCCTTAGAGTTGCTTGACATTTTATTAGCTAAGGCCTAAGAGTCAACAAAAACAATAATTACAATTAAATTTCATTATCTCATCAATACAAAGTCATACACCTGATACAATTAATAATCAAAACTATAAGTATGCTCTTAATTAAGTTAACACTTAAGCTTGTACGGTGGTTGTACCAAATGTCAATTTGTACGAAATCGTACGTACGTACGTACAAGCAAGCAAGTAGTAGTATTGTTTTACACATTACAGTAGTTGATCTAATTATAAGGTAGTGAGGGAGGGAGTATTAATGATGAGAAGTTGACTGGTTATTCAGTTACAAATAAAACTACGTAGGAAACATCCTAAGAAAGTGGAAGTACTTTACTTAGTAGTTAATAATAATAACTAAATAAACTAACTTATTGTTGCATGTTATAATTAATTAATTAATTAATTAATTAATTAAAATAAATTTGCGACCAATTCGATCTATTTGGGGTGGCATGGCATGACATTTGTCAGGAGACAAAAGATAGGCAGAATTGCAGAGGATCTTGTGATGGCGGTTGTGTAGATACGTTAGTTCCTATTTTCTTAAGCTTTTGGACGGTGTTTCTTCATAGTATATTAAGTAGTACAGTATAATTATTATTGTTGTTATTATCCAAATAGGCAACTAATAACCTGAGTTGTACATTACTTTGAATTGATCTCAAGTCTAAAGTCCAAACTTATAATATCTGATGATCTGTTGCCCAAAAGACTTAGCTTGTTGCTGGATGGACAAGGTTACGCGCAAAATTATTGTTGTTATACTTGCATGTAAAGACTAAAGAGATGAATTATTTATACTTCCTAGTTTGATGGAAATACTTACCTATATAAGTTAATAAAAGACGTAGAACCATCTTGTCTAACGTAACAAACAAGACGCGATCAAAAAAAATCTCTTTCTAATCTTTGGAATAATGGCAATATGACCGTGCATGTTTCAACAATAATGTCACATAACTTGTATGAGGTGGATTAAGCAATATGGAGTACATAATAATCCAAGCGTATAATTTTAGTATGTGAGAGCGAGACAGATCTTATAATGGCAATTAATATAACTCTTCTTGTTTGTTTAGTATTATTATACTCAACTATAAACAGTTTATATTTCAAACCATGGAGTTGTTGATGATGCTTTACTAATTTAATCTATGATGATTTCAGACTTGGCTAATTAAGAATATATATGTTTAGACTTCCTTCCACTTTGACAATAACTTAGAACATGTTTAGTCGTTGATTACTCATCTTGATTAGTTTCTAAGATTTTGAATAGAAAAATAAGAAGCTTCGTCCATAGCAGCAATACATAGAAGACAACTAAGAGATTAATTAGAGAGAGAGAGAGAGAGAGAGTTGAAATTAGGTGCATTAAAAGAATTAAGTGCAAATAAAAACATAATATACATACGTAAAATACTAAGCAAAACAGCTGCCAATAAAAACTATAATAATTATAGGTAAGTATATATATATATATATATATTAATTTCGAGGGATTAATTAAGATTAACGGCCACTAATATATACTACTAATCTGAGTAGTAGTTTTAATTTGAGTAGAACAGAAGAGAGAGTTGAGTGGAAATTAGGGAACAAAAAGACCAATTAGCACACATCCGCTCATGTTAGGAAATGAGTAGCCAATTCAATTCCCTTTGACCAGCCAACTGATTTTTTCTAACAGCACGTGAGCAAAGAAGGAGGATGCTTCCTGGATCCTGGCCCCCTTTTCCTCATCAATATGTTTCACGTGCGTGCATCCTAAGCCGTACCACTTTTCCTTTTTCCTTTTGCATGAATGCATCACATACTGCATACGATAATAATGCTATGTTCTCAACGGTTATAGATACAAATGTTTATAACGTATAAGTGATGATACAAATAATTTTTATCCCGTTCTGATAATCCAATATAAGTTGAACAAGTTTGTGCGTGAATATCTCTACGTGTTAAATATTTTCGTACCTAACGATTCAGGACCTAGTATATTACTCTGATGTAGAATACAAGTATGAGCGAGCTAACTAGCTAGATGATGAAGACTTTGACCACAAATTAAACCAACATAATTATGAATTATGATGATGAACTAATTCTAATCATGATGATGGATGATTAATTATGAGGAAGCAGGACTAATTAAAGTGTGCTTAACGCTACAATTAAATTAATGACATTGGTAATTTCCTCATTCTTTCCTCCCCTTAATTCCAGACACGTTTGCTCCACTTGTGGGATTTTGTTCTTGTGGAAGACCTTTCTTTCTTTCTTTCTTTCTTTCTTTTTTTTTTTCCTTCTTTAATTAAACATGGAAGAATGAAAAGAGGAAGATCTTTTTGAAACTGGAGAAAATTTGGACTTTTTGGCTGCAAAAACTCACCATTGCTTTGTTTTTTTTTTTATGGACCCTCTCAAGAGAAGATAAAAAAAGTGTGATGGAGATTTGTGATGGTTTCCATACATGTTGTCTATAAGGACTAAGGTTGTAAGTGGAATTTGATGGGTAATTAAAGATTTTGGGTCATTGTTTGTGTTTTAGGGTTAACCTCTTACTATCATTTATAGCAAGATGACGTCATAATACTCTATATATACACACACAAATACGTAAGTACAATATTGTTTGTTTCCAAGTGATATATATCAACTTTTTTAAAATAAAAAGGCTCATATAGGTTGTTCAATATATATAAAGAGTTAATAAAATGAAGACATATAGTCTAACTACCAGAGTCGATGGAGATTATTGTGATCTGACTTAACTCTTCATATACACACAACCTAACAACGTCCCACACATCACCAATTATCAATATGTATGCTTTGCCATCCGTGCAAATAAAACACCATATTGTTTTCCACCACACAAAAACTTAGATGGTTTTCTTTCCTTGGTTGTAAGATAGGAGGAACTCAAGCCTATCCATTTGCTAAGGAGTTCATCCATAAGTTTGGATTGACTTCTTGTATGCTAAGGATTTGCATTGGCAAGTAACTATCACAAAAAGGCATGAAGTATAGGCCAAAAATCAAAAAAGAAAACAAAATAAACATGCAAGTAATGATAGCAGATTTGGAAATCTTTGAGTTGTGATTGCTATTCATAATAGAGTTTTAAACTATATCGGATACTCAGCATAAAAACAAAAACAATCTTACGCTTAATAAAGTCGAATTTAAACAATATATAATGAAATACGCTTAGCTTACATACACAATCTTCCAAGTAGATTCGTCATTCATTCGTGCAAGAAGATATTAAAAGCTACTAGTTAGCCACCACCACCACCAATAAGGGAAATTGGACAATGACATATATCCTCCTCATGTTGTAGCTAATCAAATGTCATGTTCATGCACCTCAATTGGAAGAGACATCAAGCAAGAAAAGTTTGTCTAGTAGTTCTCATGCTTGGTCAAAATCCAAACAAACACACAACTACACATAAATTGTGTATTTATTTTGAAAATAGCTAAATTTAAGCTAATTAATTTAGCCTACAAATTGAAGAAATTGACGTGCTCCTTTATTTTTCTCTGTGCATGGCTAAATGTAGTGGTCCCTTTATTAATTTGCCATGTAATGCTAACTTTTACATACGTACAAAAGAGTTCAATGCGATGCATGCTTCTCTTAAATTTTGTTATATTGTTGAATATATATATATATATATATATATATATATATATATATATGAGTTGTTGAGTAGTCATCATCCTTAATGAGAAATTTTCTTAATAATCCAAAACATTTACAAAAGGCAAATGAAAGATGTCACCCACTAAATCTCTCACCTTAATTTCTAGGTCTTATCTGCACAGTAGTTATCTTGTTCCAGATAAATTTTATGATCAGTGGAAGATATTTACAAGAATTTTGCTAGCATAATTCCTATTTGGAGGAGTATATAGAATATACAAACATGTAGTGATGTTTTGTGTGGATCTCAGTTGGTAAAGTCTTGACCATTTGTGCATGGTTTTATGTTAAGAGTTTAAAAAGAACAAAAAGATTATTTAGGTATTAATGAATTAAATTATAGTATTGGTTATGAATTATATAGTTGGATCTCTTACATATACAGACCGCACCTATATAAATTTAAGTGACTTCTTTGTCCATTTCACCTATTTTGAGAATTTTATAGGTCGAGTTATCCGCATTATTATTCAGTTCATAATGAGAATTAATTTGTTTAATTAAGAGTTATTGTTAATGCTAATGTTTAAATTATTAAACTTTTTTTGACCCTATGTGCCTTAACCCTCGTTGTGCAACTTGCAAATGCCTTAGAAGGACATCACCGCTCTTTAATTAAGAAATAAGAAACATCATGTAAATAACATTTGACCCCATATATCAAAGAGAAATAGTCAAGTGATTAGCAGTACTGTCTTACCAATCAAGATTGAGGACTTGATTATCATCTGAGTTTGTGCTTTATCTTGGATTTTATAGGTCGAGTTTTCCGCATTATTATTCAGTCATAATGAGATTTAATCTGTTGAAGAATTGTGTTATTGCTGATACTTAAATCTTTCAACTCTTTTTGACCCTATATGCTTTAACCTCAATGTGAGACTTGCAAATGCCTTAGAAGGATAGACCATCACTGCTCTTTAATAAAGAAATAAGAAACATCGTGTAAATAACATTTGACCCCATATACCAAAGAGAAATAGTCTAGTGATTTTCGTATTGTCCCACCAATCAAGATTGAGGGTCGTTTGATTATCATCTGTGTTTGTGCTTTATCTTGGACCTAAAACCGAGCAATCCGCCCTTGATTGATCCATATATAACCTTGTACATTGATCACTAAACTTGTACTAGTTGATTAGATTAACTAGAGCCTAAAGTGTGTATATTTCTGCCCATAAAAAGCAAAGCACATCCATATATAGCCAACCATGATGAAAGATGAGACAGAGCCTAAATTGTGCAACTTGCAAAAACTAAAGCTCCAAAGTCCAAAGCAAAGGTCCTACACAAAGTACTGCCCTTTAATCTACACATCAATATGTTACTTAGCTTTCATTCTTCATTGACAGAGAGAACTTTTCCTCATTATTGATGAGTAAGTAGGGTTGAGATATATCTCAAATGATGATCATGTGTAGTGTTTTGGGCCATAAAGCGCAACAAATGAGGCCATAACTCTAGATACGTAAAACATATCAATGCCACACACAAGAAAGGTGTAATGTATTTTATCCTTAGCTTTAATAAATTTTTGTATATAATTATGTTATGATACTATATACTATAAATTAATAAAACATTAAAATGTTGATATAATATATGCCAAGCATTACACATGAGTTATATTATGGAGAGGCCAATGGTCACCCACAAGGGAAACAAGAAGGACCCCCTTTTTCTTTCTTTTTTTTTTTTTTTTTTTGATGATATGATTGGAGTATTAAAATCCCACTTTATGATTTTATCTACCAAAAAGCTACAACAAATACATTATTTTCCACCACTAACAATGCAATATATTGAGCTATCAAAAAGGTTCCACGATCTGCCTTTCAATACCTTTTATGCAAAGAATTATACTGTTGCTACTAGTATTTGATTGGATGGTAGTGATAATTAACAACTCAGATGTTACTTGACCATAATCATACTTATTATATATACATCAACCCAAATCCTTGGATGTTACATTTCATAAGAAAATGAAGACATAATTCTTATGATTTGTCAAATCACGTTGGTATCTATTACTTCTATTTTGTTTCAATTGAAGATGTGATATAATATCCATATTTGTTGTATATAATAAATCCATCAATTAATTAAGATAGATTATCATGCATGCAACCTTGGTGTAATATGTCACTTATAATCTCTACCAATCATGTCATAGATTTTCATTCAAAGTTGTGGTCGAAGTTCTCCGAGAAAATAGGTGATGCATGCACATATAAAAGTGTGTGATAGATAGCAGGTTTACAGACGACGTGTTACACGCATGTATTGAGGACATCCGCTAATGTTCTATCAATACATTCGTCGGCCATAAAGCAAAAATAGTAGGTATATGGTTTTTCTTCGTCCGTTGGCCCCTTCTTGTAATCAGGGGGCCAATTAAGAATTGAAATACGTATACTCATATTTCTTTCTACTGATCGTGAAACTAATAATAAATGTGTAAGCTTGCGACCAGTGTAGAAGTAGGCTACAACATGAAATACGCAGAGATATACCTAAAACTAAAACTTAGTATAATAATTATGAGAAAACAAACAAAATCATAATAATAACGTACATAACGTTTGTTGAAGGCGTAGTCCTTGCGTCTTAGACATGCATTCTTAATTATAATCTCTTCAATTAAATCTCACTATAACAAATTAGCTTAGTTAAGCTATGATTGTGACGGTTATTAAAGTATACTAATCACAATTAGGGAGTAGTTAAGTTGTTGTTAACAAACTTAATATTTTAAAACAATGTTAGATATATACTTAGATTATTTAGTACTTACTATATTATCTTACACAAATAAAGTGCCAAGTCTCAATATAAAGACAAAAATACATATATAATGGGTGTCCTATTGTGTACGACCCCTGATTGGAGGGGATGGCCAATTTGGTGAGACATACATCAGATACAGCTCATTTTGTAGGCCGGCCGGCAGATTGTTTGCTTAGATTGCGTTTTCAATGTGTAGGATCAATCGGATAATTGATGTCATGGAGCTGGCCGGCGCATGCTATTGGCTTTCCTTATTATTATTGTACAATTGTACGTATAATAAGTGATAACTACCAAAATAAATCAAATTATTTGTACCTTTTTTGCTTAATATGTCCGTTTTCTCTTTGCTTATGAATAGTATGTAGTATATGTGCGTAGGTTGCTAGAATGTGTGGCAAATTTTGTACCTTGTAACATTCCATGTGGTTTGGAAATAAATCATGAGGAATAATGATTATTTCAAATGAAAAAAGTTGGATGAGACTTGGGAGCCAATCATAGTTCTATATGGATTGGATAATATAATGAGTAATATGATTGATGTGAACGTAGAAGAATACATTCAAATTGTTGATATTTTCTAGTTGGATTATTGTGTTATGAGCTTATACAACGGAAAGAGAAAAAAATCGTTCATTTGGATGTAAGAGATAAGTTTCAAATTTATCTCTGACTATTTGTATGAGTAAATTACTGATGTAGCAATAATTGGCAAAAAAATTTCAAAGTTTATAGACTTACCTTTTCTGGTGGTAGGATATAAAGAGGAATGAGGTGGTTGGTTTAGCAATCTCCTGGAGTACTATCACGAGTGTTCATTTTCAAGTTGTAATAAATCGTTTGAATGATAAATCACAAACTCTAATCTCCATTATCGAGTAGAAACTCATGGTAATGATCATTGGACTTCTGGATTTTGATCTTGAAAATAGCAAACCCTAACTTGGTTCCATCTCTTGGTTTGATTGAGAGAAGAAAGAGGAGAAACAACCATCTTCATCGCTTTCATAGAGAGAAAATTAAGTGAAGTGCAAAAGAAATGAGAAAGAGATAGAAAGAAAAACCATGGTGGCTTCCTGACCTTCACATGAATTATAAGTTAACAAATAAGAAGGGACATTTTCAATCCTTCAAGAATCACTTAGGAGAGCCCCAATTTGGAGTTCTTAGCTTTCGACTCTAGAAATTGCAATGGGCTTTTAGAAAATTTAAAATAACTTGTACTTATTGCGCGTTTGACCAAGTTTTAGTGTATGGGCCACAAAACTATTATAGGAACTAAGCCTAACACCTTTTTGAATATACTCCTAATTTCTAGTACTAGTATATAATTACATCCAATATGACAAGTATATGACTAAGGCAAGGGCTTTTTTTCTACATAGGTCAAAGATCATCACATACATA
>BSSO01007832.1:0-10646 GCA_030267885.1 Mesembryanthemum crystallinum | reverse complement strand
GCTGGTGCTGACTGCTTTGGATCTGGTTTATCAGAGGCGAAGTTGAATTTTGGAAACGTGAAGACAGGAAAGAAGCAGATCATGGAAAGTCTAAAATTCAGTTTGCTGAGACATATGTTTGGGGGACACTGGACAAGAACTGCGAACGCATTTACTTACAAAATGCAAACAAGGCATTGAGTATATTATTTCCCAGTATATTAGTGCAGTTGCAGATTGGTTTGCAAACTTGAAAGTAGAGAGATGAACATAAATCTCCTTTATTTTATTCACTGATATGCCAAAATCATCATGTATCAATAGAGCATGAATTTGCCAGAAGATAGACATATGATGCAACCAACTACTGCTAAGGGATGCCACTACTTGCTGATGCAAAATGGTATGCAAAACCTTCAGAATTATCAGCAACTTGCTTGATGCTATATGTTTTCTGGGAAATGATATTGCAGGGAATTTATCACTAATGGAAGTTTTAGCCATGAATAAAGATTTTTCGTAATGAGCAAGTTACAAGACTGAATAGATAACATCAAAGAAACCATGACCAGGGACATTCCGTTATGAGCATAATTAAGAACTGAAACTACAACAATTATTAAATTAAGAAGCAAGTTGGAAACATTTAACAAGCTAAACTGTCAAGAGTGAGTCATCTTTGCAACAACTTATAATAACTCTTCTTCTTCTTCTTCTTTTTTTNTTTTTTTTTTTTTTTATAATCAATTAATATGTTCATCAATATATGAAATGTAAGTGTGCAAGAATCTTTCTGAAGCTCAATGACTAAGAGCAGATTTAATTTATACATTTATTTAGGTACCTTCACTAATATGCCCATATTTATTTGGTGTTCAGAATTTAAATGTATTCAGAATCTTGGTCCTTGTCCCTCTAGCATCTTTGCGAACAGTTGTGTAAATCTTCAGACAAGCACTGAAGCTTCCAGCAGTGACTGATCTCTCAAATTTGTACAGGGAGGCGAAGCTTTTAAGGGCCTCACCAGGAAACACTCTGCATAGTGATTAGATATATGTGATTCTTGCAAAAACGGACACGTGAGTAAGCTTCCCCGCTTCCATTGTGATGCTGTCTTCCTGAAATTACAGCATGTGATATTGATCACTTGAGATATTTGAAAGAAGCTGATCCTAAAAGCCTTCAGTACCCAAGTATATGAAAGGACATACATCACTTAGCAGTTAGCAAAGACTGAACTGCCATAAGAATATATGCGGCAACATCAATTTTTGAAATTGTGTAGGAGATTTGGGGGGATATTTCTGCAACATCTTATAATCACTGTCTCTTTTTAGTTTATAATCAACTGATTCTCATCAGCAGTGGCAAACAGTTGGGATGCATCAAATGTGAATCCTCAAATCATTTGTGATCCAGACAAAGTAGAGAGAATCAGGAAAGACTGAGCAGAATTTTAGTGTTCAAGTGCAACATGATGTTGAAGTATTCAATTGAAAGTGATGCTACACCGGAGTAAAAACCTCTGTGTATATAGGAATGCCTTGACATTATGACAATCCTAGATGTCCAAGTGCTAAGGTTGGGGGCAGGTAATGTCATAGATGTTGCTCTTGCTGCTGTTTTTCCTATAAATTCTCAAACTGTAGCAAAAAGTGATTTTAAGGAATCCAAATGTAGAGCCCACTAAATCAGCAGCTGTAGCAGCAGCTACATTCAGCAGACGTCTTAGAGTAACTTTGCACAGACATGAGGCAGTTTTCTCAATTCATCTATGATAGAAGGCATCAACGACACCTCAATTAGTCTAGAATAATGAGGTTCTGATCTAAAATGCAAAATCTTAACAAACACAACAATAAATAAGCAAAAGCCAACTCCTAAAAAAGTAATAGTTGTATAACAGCTTGTTGCTGATCTAATACTTAAATATGACACCTCCACAGTTGGAAGTCCAAAATTTTGAAGATAGGTGCATCATGCATGAAACAAATATGAACTGCAGAGACTCTCAAGTCTCTGGCGGGGAAATTTCCAGCTTTTAATAAATGTAAACCAAAGTGTAAAACAATGTTAATTAATTCACCAAAGCAACAAAACTCAGATATTAAATCAAACATTTGAAAGAGCTACTAAACTGTGTAAAAGTAAAATTCAAGCTAACCTAATTTTCACTTGCACCATCGTTTTATTTCTCTCACAGAACAATTGTCAAACATGCAGTAGCGTGCAAATAATAATAAATAACTATAATAGAAGAAAATCAACTCCACTTTTACTTGCGGAATTGTATTATTTCTCACAGAGCAGGTATCAAACAGTTGGTGTGCATAATAAAACAAGAGAGAAACTGTAAATGGAGAGGAACACATAGAGATACATGTAGTGAATGAAGAATGGAAAAGGAAAGCAAATAGAGTAAAGACGTTACTTTGGTGAGATGATGTGGGATCAGACATCGGTGATGCAATCTTCATTGATAAAGACGCAAGGAAGGTGATGAATCTTGGACCAGTATTGGCCTGTCTCCCTCTTGCATCTTTCTTCCAACTTTGGGCTATTACGTATTACTAGACAACCAAGCGAAGTGGGCAGCCCCTCCTCAGGCAAGCATTCAAACTTAGGGCAGTTCATGATATATAATTGTTCAAGAGAGGTCAGGCTTCCAAGGGTCTTGGGCAAGCATTGGAGTTGAGGGCAATGACAAATGGTTAATGTCTTAAGGGAGGTCAGGCGTTGAAGGGCCCTCTCATTCACTTCCCTCAAATTCGGACAGCCCGCTATCTCGAGGTGTTTCAGAGAAGTAGGCAGAAGAAAAAACGATGAAGCAGGGAAGCACTCGTCAAGTTGACGGTGTAATCTCAGATTTTTCAGACTGGATAATCTGAACAAGAAGTTACTCTTCAAGGGAGTGTCAATATAAAGATGTCTTAGGGTAGTACATACCCAAACCTCCTCATCTTCTTCTGATACTATCCTCACTGGCTTCACTTTTTCACAGTCCACAATGACTAACGTAAAAAGGTTGGGGAACGGCAACACTACTGTCTCTCCACTTGATGTTTCTTTTCCTATTCTATCTAGTGTTGGACAGTGTTCAATTTTCAATATCCCGAGAGTCTTCAAACTGCTGTCATCTACTCCTTGTGGGATATACACCTTTCTCAGATACTTGCACTCGAACAAAGATAGGCATTCGAGGTTCGGGAACATGCCTAATGGAAACAGCGGCAGTGGGACACCCTTGAGTTGTAAATGGAAAAGGGAGGTGTAGTGGTGCATCCTATTGCTTCCTATGGGAAAATTCCACTTCTTGCAGTCTACTACGTCGAGATAACCCAACGAAGTGGGCAAGTCCCTTGGATTACTTCTAAGATATGGACAGCTGTCTAACCTAACCTCCCAAAGAAATTTTAAGCATCCCAGGCTTACTGGAAGAGACTCCAAAACTGAACATTTGGAGATTTTAAGGATTCGAAGCTTGGGAGGCATTTGCACATCGCCTAGTGAACTGAGGTTCTCACAGTCTTCGATACATAAATCGAAGAGATATGAAAGCCTGACCATATGCGGTGGTAATTTCACTAGCTGCACTAATTTATGCAAACTCAATGTGGTAATGAAGGTGAAATCTACCGCACTTGCCAATTCCCGTACGTAAGTACCTGCTCCCACCTCTAATCCATCCATCGACGCCACCCGCGGTAGTATTCCACCCAGCTCCCCACATTCATCTATTATAAGCTCCTCCAATGATATAACATGCACAGGCAGGTTTCCTTTCAATTCGGGGCAATTCCTTATAGAAAGCTTCAATAGACTGGGAAAACATACAGCTTTACCTCCAACATCTACCTTTGACCACACCTTCCAATTCTTCATGTTACAGAAACTTAGTCTTTCTAACGCCGCAAACGGGCTGCTCGATGAAGAACTAGAGCCATAAAACTCTGGCCCTACTCTAATCAAGCATTCCATTCCTTCAATTTCAAGCTCCTTGAGAGACGGCAACTGCCCAAGTGGTGGCAAGGAGTGCCAATACAAACAACCAGTAAGGCACAGGAATGTCAGGTTTTTCAGATAAACCTGACGCCTAGCATCCAACCAACTTGGAAATCTTGTGTCTGCGTAATTCAATAAAGTGAGACTTTTCAGATTGGCGTGTGGCTTCAGATTCTCGAGCACCGCTCTTGCCCTCTCTGGATCATGAGGATACTCAATATCAAATTCAAGAGCCAACACCTCAACAGACTCTCTCTCACTCATATTAACTTCGGCTGCATGCTCCGGAGCAGTGACATTTTGCAATCGTCTTAATGCAAGATGGCCACTAATCTGCAACAGCTTCCCTAGCTCACTTATGCCTGATCCATTGTCCTTACCGACAACAAACGCGGTTAGGGTTTGAAGATTTTTTAAACAGTGCATCCGTTCAGGCATCTGTAACAACGACGTTGTTCCAGATATATCTAAATGGCGCAGCGAGAGTAGTTTCCACAGTTCCAACGGAAGCATTTCAAGACGATTACAATCTGACAATAAAAGAGTCTGTAAATTGTACAAGGTGCTCACCGATTCAGGAAGCTTTCTTATTCCAGTACAAGACACGTCCAAATACCGAAGCTGCTTTAGACTTCCAACTGATTGAGGTATTACAAGATTTTTATATCTGGATAAAGATAGCACCCGCAAATAGTACAAGTGTTGTACTATTAGATCCGGGACCTTATTGCTCAAATAGTACTCATCCTCCCTGTGAAAAAGTTCAGCGCTATCATTTTGCAGTTGTAAGAAAGTTCGAAGATACTTTGCTTTATGAATAGCATGGAATCTGGTGACTCCATCAAAATCATTAGCACTATACAAAAAGTGTCGAGCTCTTATCCACGAATTATCAAGCTCACGTGTTGCGAAAAATTCGCCACAAACAAGTCGTGCTAGATCATGCACGAGATCATGCATTGTGGCATGCAATTCACCCGATGGCTCAAGCAGTGACCTTGAAAGCAGCTGACGAAAATACTCCTCACCAACATCCTCTATTGTCCGCTCTTTTTCAACAAGACCTTCTGCCATCCAGAGCAGCACCAACTTTTTCCTGTCTATTTTGTAATCCTTAGGATATATGGCACAATATGCAAAACAACGCTTGAGATGTGCAGGCAAATGAAAATAGCTGAGCCACAAAGCAGAAAATACATTGTTTCTGTCGCCGGATAACTTCCAAAGGCTACTCTGCAGAATTGCTTCCCACTCATTAGCTTCTTGCTTAAAGCGTAGAAGCCCACCGAGCGTCTTAATGGCTAGTGGCAAGCCTTTGCATTTCGCAACAATTGCTCTACCAATCTGTTCTTGTTTTGGATTGGCAATTGAATATCCAGCTTCGAATGTGTGGCTCAAGAATAGAGACCATCCATCCTTTCTGATAAGAGATTGGGGTGATGCACGTGAGCCATGTGTAAGAGGGATGCTACTTCGTCATTTCTGGTGGTGACAATGACTTTGCTGCCAATTGCGCCAGCAGAAAGTGGAGCCATTAAGCACTCTAAATCTTCATATTGCTCGTTCCAAACATCATGGAGAACTAGGAGGAATCTTTTCTTCTTTAACTCGCCACTCAACTTAAGCTGGAGGAAATTCAAGTCCGAGGAACCAGAGTATGATTGGCCAGAAAATGCCTCGAGAATTGATTTGGTTACTCGAGTAATATCAAACTGGTCCGAGACACACACCCATGCTTTCAGATCAAAGCTTTGTGTCACAGTTGTGTCATGGTAAATTAGCTTGGCAAGAGTTGTTTTACCTAGGCCACCCATACCCACAATGGCAAGAACACGAAATTTGTTTTTTTCAGCTTTCTGAGAAAGCAGATATTCAAGTATCTCCTTCTTCTCTTGATCCCTACCATATGTTGAATCTTCTGGCAAGCAGGTGGTAGGAACCCTTTGAAAAGTGTGATAAGCTGTGGTGCCAACAGAGAGCTCCCTCAAACCCAGAACATTGCTTTCCTGGAGCTTATTTTCTAGCATACTGATCACCTCCTTCATGTTGAGGGTAATTCTATTCTCAAATGAGGAAGAACTTCCAAAAGTAGGAATAAAGTTGCGTATCTTGGTCACAACCGACTTAGGCTCAGCACTCGATTTGTCTTCCAGAGAGGATCGCAGAGCCTCTGTAGCGAGCTCATCAACAACCTCCTCAGCTCGGTAGAACCAGTGTTTGAGCTCATCAAGCCATGTCCGCACATCTGGACGAGTCATTTGCTTCTCCTCGGCATCAAGGAGCAGCACATTAGTTGCCCTCATCTTGCTCTTGAGCGTTTCAACAAGGGACTGATCAAATTTCGAACGTTGGAAGAATCTGATGACCTCTGGAGAAGTGAGCCTTTCGAGCACCACTGCGAGCACCGCACCCAGGATTGTCTCTCCGATGGCCATGATGAGGAGGGCGTGGTGGAAGGAGTTCTAACTCAATCAAGGTTTTCTTGTGATTAATTAAGGGCAGGAAAGAGAGAGCAAAGAAGTGAAATGGTGATCAAAGATCAAGAAAGAGGAGGACATACACACAACAGTCCTAGACCATCAGAGAGAAATGAATTGTTGTTATTGAAGCACAAAGAAAAGAGGGAGACCTTAAAGAAGGGTAGTATCTTCATTGTTGCAAAGTGAATATCTACTTCGTCTTTTTGACCAATTGGTACCCAAGCAAAAGGCAATGCATTTATATTCCAATCTAAGGAAAAAGACATACTCTTGTGAGTTGTGAATGTTATTAGATAGTGACTGAATTTGAAATTTCATGTGTACTTCGTACAACTTTATTACTTAATCTACGCAAAGTCTTAAAGGTGACAGACTTTCCGTGAAAGACCTCCGACAAGCATTATTCGATGGGATCCACATGTTTTTTTTGTCTCCCACATCAGCTAATATTTGTCCAGCGCACATGTATTCGATACCTGCTATCAACAACATCTATTTTTTCCTTTTTTTTTTGTTTTATTTTTATCTTATATTTCTTGATATTTTTAACATTATAACTAACATTGTCTTTCGTATGGTGATACTATCTCTCATGAAAAGTGATACTTTGATCATAAAAGGTATACTTTTGTCATTATAACTACTGCGTCTTTCATTTAACACTAATATTTTTTTCCATTTAAGACTTATGTGATTTAATCTAATACTTCTCTTTTGAATTTTACTTATAACATTCAAACATATATTTTACATCATTAAAACTAATATTTTTTCCACTATTACATTTGGTTTTATAATTGATTCTTTTAGTTTACTAATACTTTTTCCGGTGCAAGTGTTACATTTGGTTCTATAATTGATTCTTTTATATTGAAACTAATACTTTTCATCGTTCAAACTAATACTTATTTTTTTTTGCTTTAATTTCCGATATTGCTATATATGAAACTAATAACTTTAATATTGATACTAATACTTTCGTTTATTCAAACTAATACCTATGCGATTTTTAACTAGCCTTTTTCCCAAACTAATACGTTCTCTCATTCAAACTAATATTTATGCTATAAAAACTAATACTTTTTAATATTCAAATTAATACTTTCTTTTATTCTAACTAATACTTATGCAATTTTAAGTAACATTTTATAAAAACGAATACTTTTAATATTTATTCTAATACTTTCTTTTAATCGAACTAATACTTATATGATTACTAATACTTCTCCCAGTTTGCAATTTACTTATAATTTCAACTTATACCTTTGATAATTAAACTAATACTTACTCTAATTCAAACTAATACTCAAACAATACAAACTAATACTATTTATCACATTGAAATAATATTCTCTCCCATTCAAACTAATACTTATGTTAAAAAAAAGTAATATTTTTAATATTCGAAGTAATACTTTCATTTATTAGAATTAATACTATGTGTTATTAATACTTTCTAATTTGAAAGGAGCAAGTGTAGATCTAATTGGTATGAGTTGAGAGAAATTAAGGCAGGTGGATTAAGACTGAGGGTATATAGGCAAAGGTGACCGCAAATCTCGCCATGGTGCTAACAAACTCAACGAATTTCTGGTACGTGTACCACCTTCATCATTAATCTACCCATTTCTTATATTCAAAAGAATGCCAAAGCTTAGCTTAGCTTGTGGGATGGGTGGTGCGGTGGTGGTTTCGGGGTGCAGGGTGGGGGTTTCGGGGCCTAGTATTGGTTTGGGGGTGGAGGTTTCGGGGTTAGGGCTGGGGTGGGGTGGTTCGGGGGTTGGGGGTGGTGATTTTTTGGAGGTGGGATGGGGTAGCTTGCGGGTTGTATGTGAACTAAGATTTTTAGTTACAATTACTTGCGCAATTCAAAGTTATTATTATTATTATTATTATTTTTTGAATAAGAGGTAAGGATTGTCTCGAAGGGCCCGATCAGTTGACTATAAACTTATGAGTCTAGGGAGTCATGGAAGGGTATTAGGGATTGAACCCGAGTCTGCTATGAGTAAGGATACCAAAGGTACCAATTGAGCTAAAGGCTCTTGGTATCAAATTTGATAAGATGACTTAAGAAAAACAACTTTTTTTTTATTCTTGTTTTCCCTTTTTCTTTTCGTGGTGATTCATAGAAGTTAAAAGCAGGCTTAACATATTTGTTTCGTCAAAAGCCTAAGGGAAAAGCTTCATTTATTGCTTCCTATGAACTTCATCGGAAATTTCCCACTCATTTATTATGGAGACATATAGTGGGCCGACTAATAGATAAAGAAGTTTATTCATATTTTAGGGACAAAATATGATTCCAACAAGTAATTGGCTGGAAAATCAGATTGAGGTTTGATTTGTGTATTTAAGAAGAGTAAAGAGAGCTATTTGTTGCTATTGAAATTTGAGGATAGACTATAAGTAGGAGGGCTAATTTATCACTTTCGTGGTTTCTATATCTAATTTTGCCTTTTTTTTTTATCTTTTTTTTTTTATTTTAGTTGAAGTAGATATGTCATATGTATGTGAGTCTAATCCAAGGATGTTTTACGAGAAATTATTAGATGGTTTATAACTATTTATCTCCTTCTTATAAAATAAGATATTTATCACATGGTGGAGTTATATTTGCATATTATACACTGGCGGAACCACATACACTTGTGTGAGTGCCACTTGACTCTTTTTTTTCTATTTTTTTAATGATTTAAAATATATATATATATATATATATATATATATATATATAATGAAAATATGTTATAAATATATTAGAAGGAACCCACTTGAAATAATTATTTGATCCGCCATTGATATTATAAATAATAAATTCGCAATTATTTGAATAGAGTATAAAGTCTAGGGTGCAAGCAGAGAGCATTTAAATGAAAGTGGAATAATTGAAGTCACAAAAGGTGATCACGTTTAAGAACCCCCTCAGGTGCTAAGTATATTTGGATTCATTGTCGATCTCATTCTCTCACTATTATGCTAGCCATTGTTGTGCTTTTCATGAAAAAATAAAAAAGTCGTCGGGACTGAGGTAATAGAAGGCAAAGTGAAGAATATTATGAGCAACATATATGAAATTTTTAAGGGAAAAATAGTGTTCATCGAATTATAATAACTCTAGGAGTAACTCTCTTGTACAACCGTTTAACCGTTAGACAACATAATTTAATGGTGACTTTTCGTAATTTAGGGGTTATTTTTAGTGGTTTAGAGGCTACTTTATACAACTCGACCCAATCGAGAAATAACTTTTTGTAATTTAGTGGCTACTTTTATCGACTTATGGGCTATATTTTGATGACATAAGGTAGTTTTACAAAATTAGTATTAAAATATAAAAGGTATCCCTTAAGTGGCTAAAAGTAGCCCATAAATTGCAAAAAGTCACCATTAAATTTGGTCGTCTAATGGTTAGACGGTTATACACAAAAATTTGCGTAACTCTAGTTAGAGTTATACTACTACCTCCGTTTTTAAATGAAAGTGAAGCTTGGTTTTCCGCAACTTTGGTTTCATACACATAAGTAACATAAGTCAAACAATATATTGGTTACAATCAGATTGACTTCAGTTTCAACTAAAGTTGATGAAATAATTAATTTGAAAAATTCACATCTAGGAATAAGCGATCGCTCATGATTTATGCACTTAGGCTACGTTTGACACCAATAACTAACTTTTGAGTAAAGTTCACATGTTAAAACTAGTTCTTATTTCTCTCATCCTCAAAACAGTATTTGAAACAACGACTACAACCATAGCTCACAACTACACACGTACAATTCCACCCAAAAAAAAATTTCATACGTCCAATTTATTTTGTCAAATATAGCCTTAAAGTTCTCTGCGTGTGTGTGGGGTCGGAAAGAGGAACTAATCAAACACCTTTTGGGTAAACTTTTTCGATTACCATTATTAGACTAGTGGTGGTCATTGTAGATTTTTTTTCCCCTAAGTTTCTAATATAAAGGGTCTATTACAAGGTCATAATTATTTTGGAACAGATGAAACATTTATATTTCACACCCAAAAAAAACTTAAGAGGAAACATTTAAGAGTAATTCTCTTGTACAACCGTCTAACCGTTAAACGACCTAATTTAAAGGTTACTTTTCGTAACTTAGGGGTTATTTTTAGTGACTTAGGGGCTACTTTATAAAACTTGACCCAATCAAGTAATGATTT
>BSSO01007831.1:0-10648 GCA_030267885.1 Mesembryanthemum crystallinum | reverse complement strand
TACCATGCATTCCTACTTAAATTACATTCAAAATTATAAAAAGTAAAGAAAACCATTTCTGAATAAATTGGGAATAAAAAGGGATGGAAAATGGAAAGTTGTCATCTCACAACTAAAATCTTGGTATGATTCAATATTTCCTACAATGAAAATCTTCATAATAAATAAAAATAATTGTTTTTAGCAATTAGTCAAAAAAGAAAGCCAAAACATCAATTACAATATTGATGTACCTTTATTAATATAAGCTTCCAAAACTCAATTTCTAGCTCCTGATAAAATCCCACAAATTACTTTTTCATAGCTAAAATAGAAATAAATCAATTTACAAATAATATAAGACCACAATATCAATATCAATATTATTCTAATATTTACATTTACGCAAATTCTTGTCTACAACCGTCTAACTGTTAGACGACCTGATGTAATGGTGACTTTTCGCAATTTATGGATTTTAGCCACTTAGGGGCTACTTTTTTATATTTTATAGTAATTTTTTAAAATTACCCTAAGTCGTAAAAAAGTAGCCCCTAAGTCGACAAAAATAGTTACTAAATTGCGAAAAGTCATTCCTAGATTGGATCAAGTTGTATAGAGTAGCCCCTAAGTCATTAAATATAACCCTAAGTTACGAAAAGTCACCCTTAAATTTGGTTGTCTAATGGTTAGACGGTTGTACAAAGGTTACTCCTTGCGCTTATCATCCATTATTATTGTTATTGTTATTATCATGCAAATTCTTGTGTAGAAGGGTCTAACCATTAGACGATCATATCCAAGAGGTGACTTTTCACAATTTAAGAGCTATTTAATTGACTTAGTGGTGACTTTTTATAACTTATCGCAATTTCAAAAACTGTGAAAAGTCACCAACATATTGGGTCATCTAACGGTTAAAAGGTGGTTATTATTACTATTACTATCGACTATCGACTATCCACTATCGACATTCCACTATCAGAACCAAACCGACTTGCAAAAGTAACGAAACATAATATAACAGGATAGAACGAATTGCATAATAGTAACAACGAAAAAACATGCCATAATAAAATATATACAATTAATGATAAATTATTTGCTTTCTTCTCTATACAAATATTGAGGGGATTGAATTAATTATCGACACATTTAAACATATTTTTCATAAAAAAAATTTCTCTTCCCTTTTATTCTTAAAGACCCGTGCAATCGCGGGAAAAAAATTGTTTAAACTTAGGCCCCGTTCGGGTAGGTTTTATGTTTTAAGTTTCCATAATTTTAAAAACAAAAACCAGTTTTAGTTTGAGATTTCACTTTTTTGTTGTGTATTTCAAATTTCAAATCAGTTTAACATATCTCTTAATAACTATTTTGCCTAATTAAACTCCGAATATCAACAAAACTTTTTATGAGGTGCAAATTATTTGATAGGATTTGGAAGGAGGAGAGGGGAGGAGAGAGAAATTGGGAGGGGAGAGAGAGTTACTGGAAATTCTGTAATTTAGAGGAGAGAGAGAGGGGGTTAAAGGAAGGAATTCAGAGGAGAGATAGAGGGTTAATAGGAAGGAATTCAGAGTAGAGATAGAGGGTTAATAGGAAGGAATTCAGAGTAGAGAGAAAAGGGGAAGAGAGAGAGAGAGGAGAGAGAAAGAAGGTGTTCACGGGAGAGAGAGGGAGTTCAGAGGAGAGAGAAAGGAAGGAGGAAAGAGAAAGGGATGAGTGAGAAAGTTCAGAGGTGAGAGAAAGCTTAGAGGTGAGAGACATAGGCAAGAGACATAGGCAATGAAGTGATTTTTGCAACTAAAAACTCAATTACAAAACCTCTTTTTTTGGTTTTCAAAATCTAGAGTTCAGTTTTCAAATTCATCAAAAACTCACAACTCAACTCAAGTTTACCGAACAAGTTTTGGTTTCGAAATTCAATTTGAAAACCAAAAACTCACAACTTGCAACCACGCCGAACGGGGCCTTAGTTAAAAAAAAAAAAAAAAGTAAATCTACCTCAAAGAAGAATCAAGCAAAGTAGTATGATATGTGAAATCATGAATAACAAATTTAATAATTAAGGTACACGAACATTGGCACTAGTATGGGTGAGCAAAGAAATCCGGATCAGTTGATCCAATCCGCGTTTTATCCGAAATTCAAATATTTGATCCTATTTTTTCACGATCGGATATTTTAGATTGACTACGTATCAGTATTTTTTTAATTTAAAGATCCGATAACCAATATGGTTTTTTTCCTAAAAATAAAAACAAAACCTAAGTGACATCATAGAAGAAATTATTCCGTGCCTTTGGACACACGACGACGTATGTCACATCAAACAATTATGATTGTTTATCTTTATTGTTCAAAATTGTGAATGACTGTTTGGATTTTAAATTGTGAAATAAACTCTGAAGAAATTGTTTAGTGTTGACGTCACAAATTGTTTAGTTCTATAATTTGAATTAATATTTGTGTTTTGCTTCAATTAATTAAGGATTGATAAATCAAATTTGTGAAGGACTAAGCATGTTAATTGTATTAAATGTGCATGCTGATTGCCCCTTTTTTTGTCAATTTCAAAATGTCATCAGGCTTCAATGATAATGACAATACTAGTGAGAGAGTGGTAGACATCATGAATGACATGAGTGAAGATCATGAGACTAAAAGTGACAAAGAAATAGAAGAGGCAGAAACAAAGAAGAAAAATATTTCTCAAGGCTCCACAAGTCGTAGAAGGGAAACCACCACTTGCCCTGATGTAACCATGTAAGTCATGATTCTTCTCTTAGGTTAAAGAAAAAAGCAATATGTAGTATGGGATCATTTAAAGAGAATTACGGATCCCGATTATAGAGTGCAACTATAGTCATGCGTTGATTGTGTTGTAAGGCTAAGAATGGGACACTTCTTTATCAAATCGCCATAAGAGATGCAAGAAAAGACATGCCAATTTGGATACCAAAATTCATAGATCTTGAGACGTGCTTCGATTTGTTGTAAGGCTTACTGACAATAGAGACACATGACTTGTGCTTTCTTTTGTTTTATTTCTATCTTAAGTCAAGAATTCATGGACTTATGTTGTTTATTTTATTATACTTATGCCTTTTAGGGATATAGAATTGCAAACTATAAGACTATTTTGTAGTACGGTATGATAAATGTTGGTGTTTTAGCATTTAAATGTAGTATTAATGTGTTTTGTGTAGGAAATATGATCTAAAACCAATTCAGAAGTCTTTACAAGTGCATCTTGCGTACGTGAGGCATGCACCTTCGCCTCACGGCTCGCGCCTCAACTAGGCACCTTTTGCACCTCGCGCCTTTTAAAACTAAGTTCGAAGATTGATTATACTGCATCGAGAAGTGATCAAAGCATGGACTCTCAAATTAAAGGTTTCAAGGTCTCATCTTAAGCCATGCACAACAATGGGTTGTGGGGAGATCTCATTATGTTGTTGGCCCATAAGGGTGAGAGATAGGGGCGAATCTACTCTAGGCTCGCCCAGTTGTCTTTTGTTTTTTCAAGTTTCGGCCCATGTAGCAGTTTTAAGTTAAGTATTAAACAGAGTAATCATGCACACGGACTCTATACTGCTGGAGACTAGAGTGGTCAGCAAGTATAGTGTATTGCTCTTTCACTTGATTTGTGTGTGTGCCGTGTTCGAATCCAACACCAAGCCTTTCTCATTATATTATTTTCCCTTCTTTTTCCCTTGTGTTTCGTAACTTATTGAATTGCAGCTCAATTCTTTCCATTAGACCAAGCAAATTAGCTTTATTTCTTTTTTTTAGGTGTTTTTAAGATAAGTGGGATTTAAATAAAACCACTTGTAGCTGATATGACCATCCATTTAATTATGAGATCAATAGTAATAAATAATTAAACTAATTACCTCACTATTCATATTTGAGATTGTATAATTCTTGTGATTTATTAATTAATTTATTTTTTGTTGTCGGCAAAGGGCACCTCCTAACTCAAGCACTCGGATATTTCATGAATATACTTTGAGATTGAATTATCCTTATGATTTCATTTTTAATGATTCATGTTGTAAGTTTGTAGCTATATCATGAAATCAATTTTGTTTTTACTATTAAATTAAAAATTTAATAATCAAAAGCAAAAAGTTAATAGTAGTTTTTAATATAAGCTTCAGCCCCTCTACAAATAAAATCCGCCCCTGGTGAGAAAGTAGCTATGAAATACACCGTTGATTTACTTGCTGATCTCAAATATAGGAGCCTTAACCATTCAATCACCCTTATGGATAAGAGTTGGAGAATGACCCTCATGGATAAGAGTTGGAGAAAGACCCTTATTTGAGAGAGAGAGAGAGAGAGAGAGAGAGAGAGAGAGAGAAAGAGAGAGGAGACAGATGTAATACCCTAAAATTTTGTGTATTTAATATAATTTGATTTATATTATTATTCACGGTTTTAAGGTAACTAGTTTGTATAATAAATTGTTTGAATTCATTTTGTTATTAAAATTAAGGGAAATTTGTTTTAAATAATAAACTATATCCGAGTTGCAGAAAATAATCCGAACTTCACTATTTGTGCATAATAATCTGAACTATCATTTTGGTTGCAACGCATGCACCAGCCTTGACGACATAAGCCTTTTCGTATCAAATTTCTCAGATGAATGAGATCGGTAACATTGATTCAGTTGATAATCCCATCGTTGGGAGTTAAACTTGAGGATTATCAAAGCAAATAACTAACCGGAAGACTAATGATGGCAAGGCTGGTGCATGCATTGCAATCAAAGTGAAAGTTCAGATTATTACGTACCAATGGTGAAGTTGGGATTATTTTCTGCAACATGAAGATAGTTTGGATTACTCGAAACCAATTTTCCTAAAATTAATTATTTTGTTACTAAAGATATTTACTTTGTTACTGAAATTGATTTTGAGAAATATTATTTCAGGAAGTTATATTTCATTTTTTATTTACTTGCTTCCATTAAAAGATTATGAGAAATATACCTTCCGGATTTATGAGATTGTATCTCCTTATTTGGAAATTGTGTGAGTTTATAAGGGTTAAACCCTTTTCTTTTCTCTTAAACCTCACACACGCATCTTCCCCCTTGCTCTCTCACCCGCCTCTCTCCTTATCTCTCTTCTTGCTTCCTTTCATCCCTCACTGACACTACCACCATCATCACCACCCATCAGCAACTCTCTCTCCCGCCCGAACTCTTTAAGGTTGTGTTGCCTGTGCTCATCGCCGAGGACGTGCTTGTCGCCATCTCTCTCTCTCTCCTCTCCACTCTGTTTTGGGCCCAATGGGCCGAGCCACGGCGCTTGTTCATGCGACTGCGACTGCTGTGTTTGCTCTTTACCTCCGGCCACCCACATGTGGTGGTCCGCCCATCACGTGAAGTGTGGGCTTCCTAGCTCGAGCTCTTCTTAGTCTCACTCTCCCATCCCTGTTTGGCTTCTGGCTTCTGTGCCCTGCTCGATGGGTTGCTACTGCCATCTTGCCATCACCTTTGCCGCAATCTCCGACCACCAAGTGTGCTGTCACCCTATTCCCTTTTCCTCTTCTTGATTGGTACTTAAACCCTTTATCTCTGAATTGGGGGATTTTGTGATTAATTACTGATTTGGGTATAAATTGATTGTATTCTGATTTGGGAAATTCATGTTATTCAACGAATAGTTTTTGAATTCGATTGGCAAATTGTGAAATCGCTAGACAGGTAACCTTCATTACAATCTTTTGGAGACGAATGTTTATACTTTATAGGTTGATTTTGTTGATATGCTATTTGTTACTGAGTATTTGATTTAGTTACTGGTTGATTGATTTTGTAATTGGATGAAATCGAACGGTTGGTCTTTGATGTCGTTTGCATTTGGGCCGAAACTTATGATTGGTGGCTTATAGCTATAGATTAGTAAAAGTATACTAGAGAGAGTTGTTTGTGGTTTGGAGGTTGGATGGATGGTATTTAGTACTGCTATGATGATTTGGTGAGTTATTATTACTAAACTGGGAATCATGTTACTCTTTGGGTACCCATGCCGTTGAATGTGAATGATATACTAATGAACCCGAATGGGTATTTGTGTTGATCATGAGATTATGGTTTGACAAGTATGTTAATGATTTTGGTTTGAAGCTCGAAGCTATTGATTTCATAGTCCTTGGCATGTTGGTTTAGCGATAGTGTTCGATATGTGATTACTGTTTACGTTCATTGATATTGAGATATTGTGTCCCTTGAGTGGACTTGTGAATTAATTATGAGAGCCTTATTGACCATGGTTATGGGCCGATTGACCGAGTATTGTACGTATTTGATTCACTAGCTTACCACATCGCCAAGGCTAAGAGTTGATAACCGAGAGTGATTGGCAAAACTATTTGGGTTTGAGTATTTCATATTAATAGAGTTGAGAGTTGTTGCTTGGGGTTTATCATGTGAAAGATTACTTATGACTATATGGAGGTCAAAGGACCTTAGACCTATTCTATGGGTTGTATTTATTGTTCAAAGCTCCTTGAATTACTGTTTCATTTTGATTTTATTATTTGATAGATTGTTTGGTTATACCAGCTTTATGCTAACCTACAATGCACGAATACTTCTCCTAGCAAAGGTATCCCGTATAGATACTCAATGGATACTCGATAGATACTTGTGGATACGCACCTGATACGTTTCCTAAAACGTATCCTATTTTTTGGTTATAAAAAGAGAAGAAATAATATTGGATACTTGTAGGATACCTCTTCGATTTTTATAGATACTCCACATCAATCATATTGTCTTCTTTTTGACTCTTTATTAGTATATCATTTATTTTGTTTTGCTCGATAGAGTTGAATACTCTTCTAAACTTTGTTTTCTATCCTTAGTTAGGAGGTTTCTTTTGATTAGCTCACTACTTCTCGATTTTTAACCAAATTGTCTCGTTTCACTATTGATCTTAGTTATGGTTACATTATATTATTTGTATGTTTAAACTATTTTTTAAAAACTAATAATGCATCTTCAAATTGATTTGTTTAGTTGTTTACTTGTGAAATTTTTTATTTTATTCCAATTTACGTACTCTCGTATCCTAAATTTTTACGAATTGCAGTATCCCGTACCGATATCCGTATCGGTACTCGTATTCGTATCCGTGCAACCTAGATGCTAACGTGGTTGTTTTTGTACTATGTGAGTTTTCGTCCATGTCTTCTTCCTATGGTGGGCCTACGACGATCCTTTGTAAATTTGCCACATTTAGTGAGTAGATTATGTTGTGTTTCAGGTTAGGTTGTCAGTGAGGATCGAACGCTTCCGGTTAAGTTCAGCTAGAGTTGTTGGAAAAGTTTGTTTGTTGTTCAGTTATTTACTGAGTTATTAAGTGTAATATATAGATCACTTAGAATTATTTGGGTTTCTACTGGGAATTGTTTGTTGAGCCTTGCACTCCTCCTCGTGAGCAAGTGCGGCGGTAATGCCCTGAGTTTTATTGGTTGGAGATGTTTATATTGATTTTATCTATACAGGTTTTTATTCAAGCCCTTTTTGGCTAGTTTATTCGATTTTCAAACGAAACTCTATCGGATTTTCGGCTCGTTTTCATTTATTTTGTTTTCTATAAAATCCGGGGTGTTACAACGGATTTCTCCGCATTTGGCTTTCTTTGCTATCTAGGTATGTTCTCATACACTTATCTTGTTAAACAAGCCATGTCTAGTGCGTCATGTAAATCTAGGAATAACTCTAGATACATAATTCCTACCGATGATTGCTAGAATTAGATTAGCTCCCCTAATACCCCTTCTCACGTTTCGTCTCCCATCCTTGTGCAAAACTCTATGCCCTTATCCACCCTAAACATAGAACATAACTTTAGCATGATGGTTGGTTGATCATCTTTACTTTGTCAAAACCATGTCTGTTACCCACTTGCTAAGACCATGNGGGAAATAAGAGATAGAGCATCTTACCCGCAAGCCGATGCCTGTCAGCACGAACAAAAGGAATATCAATATCAGCACGAGGAAAACCCTACAAAAGTTGTCAAATCAAAACCAAAAGGAATATAATACCAATACATACATATCTTCCTCGGGAATATTATAAGAAACATGTAACGCATCCTAAAACTTACACTCTAAGAGAAAATTTTCAAAAGCATGAAGAAGTTACTCAATGTTGCCATGAAACCATGTAAATTTACAAAACTAAACTAAATTAAACATAAAAAACAACACCACCAGGACAGAATTGTAGAACGATGTTTAATCAAATGCCTTTGAATTCTTTTTTTTTTTTTTTGATAATAAAAATTAGTATTAAACTAAAATGGAGATAATTACAGGCTAAGAGGACAAGGAATCCTCAAGAGATCTAGTTACAAAAGAATCTCTAATTACAAGTCACCCTATGTCGCTGAATATCGGTGAGAATCACTCCCTTAAACGCCCCAGCCGCCTTAACCCAAAGAGAGGCCATGTACATCACCCGATCCCACACAAAAGCTATAGGCCTGAAAGTCCCAGAGAATATACAAGTGTTCAGTTCCAACCAAAGGCACCAAATAGTGGCAAAGAAGGCACATCTCCATAATAACTTGTTATCCTTACCCTCTCCAAGACATACAATACCAATACATACATATCTTCCTCAGGAATATTATAAGAAACATGTAACGCATCCTAAAACTTACACTCTAAGAGGATATTTTCAAAAGCATGAAGAAGTTACTCAATGTTGCCATGAAACCATGTAAATTTACAAAACTAAACAAAATTAAACATAAAAAACAATACCACCAGGACAGAATTGTAGAACGATGTTTAACCAAATGCCTTTGAATTCTTTTTTTTTTTTTGGATAATAAAAATTAGTATTAAACTAAAATGGAGATAATTACAAGCTAAGAGGACAAGGAATCCTCAAGAGATCTAGTTACAAAAGAATCTCTAATTACAAGTCACCCCTATGTCGCTGAATATCGGTGAGAATCACTCCCTTAAACGCCCCAGCTGCCTAACCCAAAGAGAGGCCATGTACATCAGCCGATCCCACACAAAAGCTATAGGCCTGGAAGTCCCAGAGAATATACAAGTGTTCCGTTCCAACCAAAGGCACCAAATAATGGCAAAGAAGGCACATCTCCATAATAACTTGTTATCCTTACCCTCTCCAAGACCTACGTAACGGGTTGTCAAGTGATGAGTAAGAGAGGGAGGGCTAGTGAAACACGCCTCCTTAATGCCAAAAAGCCTGATCCACAAAGAATGTGCAAACTCACACTAAAAAAACAAAGATGAAGACCCTACTCGCTAGCACGATGCCACAGGGGCCAGATATCCGGGAGTAAGGCCCATCCAGACCTCCTACACTACAGCACATCATGAGTATTCACCTTACCTAGTACCAGGTTAGATGAATGCGCGCACCTTAAGATGAACCTTCATTTAGAAGTCGGCAAGAGAGAAGGAAGGATGATGTGAAGGAAGGTTGAGGTGAGAAAGGAAGGAATTGCATGAGAAAACCCCAGAGGAATCTCCCAACCAAATCCCGGAGTCAGCAGTGTCAGCATGAGTGGATTGGAGGACAGAGAGCAAAGAAATGAGCTCCTCCATCTCCCAATTAAAAGGGCTCTCCTAAAATGCCTTTGAATTCATGTAACACCCAATCATATGTTAGCAAGCTGGCCTCTAGCCAAAAAACAGCGAATTAGCGAGAGGAAAAAAAAAAAAAAAAAAANGCCTAGTTCCACAAAACCAAGGGGCTTCAAAAGGAAGGCCAGGTGTGTGTGTGTGTATATATATATAGAGAGAGAGAGAGAGAGGAGGGTTCCCATGAGAACTCATAGTTTCATGAGAACTATGAGAATTGATACGTTCATTAATTAATACTTGTACGTACATCGTATCGTGCATATACATTCATCTATTTAGACCTACAAATTCATAATTCATTAATTCATCCTCATACGTTCATCCATTTACATCTGTACATTCATCAATTCAGAACTATACATTCATCAAATCTAACCTGTATATTATTAAAGTGTTATTGCCAAATTTTTATTATGCTCAACTCCAGTAAAAATTCAACGACTACTCATATCAAACCAAAACTTCAATCTAAACCTTTACATAATTTCATCTTTCACACTCTCTCTTCTCCTCACCCACAAGCCCGACTAACAAGGCATTAGCAGGGTCAGAGGCGGAGGGAGAACTCCATGATCACGTTCTTTATCAAGTGATACCAAGGTCACTGGGTCACTCTCTCTCCTCTCTTTACTCTGTCTCTGTTTTCAGATCTACAGTAATGAGTAATGACCCTCTCTTCCTCTATTCGACGATGAGCTACTCTGTAATGGCCAAGATTACTACCTATTACCCTTTGAAGCGACTGATATTAGTAGTGTCGACTCAGCTTTGACAACGATGCTGTTTAGCAAGTCTTTAATCTTTAAAAGGGATTAGAGCTCGGCAATGGAGGTCCTTCGGTTGAAGGGGAACGGGTGATGAAAATGGCGATTAATAGTCAGGATTTGTAGGAGATGTTGTCAGAATCGGCAAATATGGAGGCGTTGATTGAGATGATGTGATCGGCGACTAAGTCGTCGGAGCCGTCACCGAACATGAGTTTTGGTTGGAGCTCTTCAATGGCTGTGATTTCTAG
>BSSO01007830.1:0-10650 GCA_030267885.1 Mesembryanthemum crystallinum | reverse complement strand
ATTTATTATTAAACCTCATAATTCAAATAAATCAAACAATTTAAATAAAATCCATAAAGGAGAATTATCGTATAATTAAACGATAATAATTTCAAATAATCGTTTTTAAATAATAAATAAATAATGTAGAAATATTTGGGGTATCACAACGAATGTGAGGAGGCCTTTGACAATATCAAGGAGTTTCTATCCAATCCTTAAATCTTGGTTTCTCCAAAGTCAGAAGAACCCCTCATCCTTTATCTCACAGTCATCGACCCAACGATGGGGGCGATGCTAGTCCAAATGCAATAAAGAGAGGAAAGAGCCCTTTACTATCTAAGAAAGAAATTCTTGGATTATGAGACACGCTACTCCCAAACAGAGAATATGTGTCTTGCCCTAGTGGGTGCAACCAAGAAGCTAAGACACTATTTGGTTCAAAACACTATCCACCTCGGATCGCAACTAAACCCACTCAAGTACTTATGCGAGAAACCGGTTCTCAACGTCAGGATGTCAAGATGGACAATTGTACTATCAGAATTCGAAATTAAATACGAGCTCATCAAAACCCTCAAAGGTCAAGCCATTTCCGACCAATTAGCCGAGCATCCAATTTCCGATTAAGGAGATGAGTATGAATTCTCCGTCGAGAATATTATGGTAATCAAGGAGGACCATTGGCAATTTTACTTTGACGGGGCTTCTAATTAAAAGGGGTTCGGCATCGGAGTACTCTTGGTTTTACCAGAAGGTGCACATACACCAGTATCAATCAAGCTTGACTATAAGGTCACAAACAACGCCGCCGAGTACGAGGCCTGCACCCTCAGGCTTCAAGCTGCCATCAACCTCAACATTAAGAAACTCCGAGTCTGTGGAGATTCCTTACTATCATCACTCAAATCTGCAAGACATGGAAAGTACAGACTGAAAACTTGGCACCCTACCAAGGATATCTCGAGAGGTTAGCCGAGCACTTTGATCACATTCAATTCACCTACCTCCCTCGAGATGACAATCAATTCGCCGACGCATTGGCAAAACTCACCGCAATAATCAACATGCCTAAGTCCATTGAGATCCTACCTATCTACGTGTAAAGACAGAGAGAGCCTTCCCTTTGCGAGAAAATCGAAAGATGCAACAATGAGTCAGAAGAGTGGTACATGGATGTCTCAACTACCTGGCTAATGGAACCTACCATCTCGAACCATCCCTCAAAGCTTAACAGGTATTAAGATGATTCGCTGCTCACTTCATCCTAATACAAGGAAAACTCTACAAGAGGGCACCCCATGGGGTCAATCTCCGTTGTGTTGGAATAGAAGAAGCCCATCGAATAATGAGTGAAGTACACCATGCCACCATGGGGTGTGCGGATCGCACTTGAATGGTCTCATGCTCGCTCGAAATATTTCAAGGCTTGGCTTCTACTAGTCTATGATGGAGAGGGATTGCTACGAATTTGTCAGGAAATGTGCCAAATGTCAATTCCATGCAAATCTCCAATACCTACGTCCCCGAGGCTTCATACCTTCATGTCGCCTTGGCCATTCTCAGCTCGGGGGATAGACATTATGGGCAAGATCATCCCGAAGAGGTCATGAATACATGCTTGTCGCTATCAACTACTTGAATAAGTGGGTCGAAGCACAATCCTTCGCTAGCCCTTCAAGATGCAAGTCCCCAAGCTTGTAACAGACTTCATAATACAACATGTACGATCCTCTACGTATGGACCCCAAGCAAATGGAGCCGTCGAGGTTGCAAACAAAAACATACACTGTAATATCGCGAAAATCTAAGGTTCTATTATAGCTAAAACCCGACTAAATTAGATTAATTAACTAATAAACCGAGTTAATTAGGAATTACATATTATAATTTTGGATAATTAGGAATATTGATTAACAAGATTAATTAACCTAACTAATCACACGTTTAGGACTAATGACTAACTTAATCAAGATTAGATGATTACTAGTGATATAGAAAGAAAATAAAAGGATAAAATAGCTTTGCATGTAATAGTGAATGATCAAATCAAACGAATAGAACCAATACCCAAACCCTAACCATATGTAGGCTACTATTCACCCATCATCACCATTTTCTTTATAAAAAGGGGGGAGAGGTTACTTGTGAAACCATACTATAACCATCCCAAGTAAACAAGCAAGCTAAGGAAAAAAAAATAAGAGAAGAGAGGGAGAGAAAGTCGGCTAGAGCACCGACTACCACCACCACCGTGCACAACCACCATCACCACTGAGCAACATAGTTCATTTCTAGCTCCGATCTTCTAATTCTAAGCCCGGTTCAAGCTAGTTTGCATTTTAACAAGTCGAGTAAGTTCATTTCTACTCCCTCCGTTTCACTAAAATCTTGTCATGGGCAATTTGCACGTAGATTAAGGAGTTTTTGTTTGGTGTGAAACTTTGACTTGTGCCCTTGGAGAGAGGGTGGGTGAGGGTTTGTCAAATAAAGTAATGGGTGGGGGAAATTATGACATTTCAACAAAAGTACTTTACTATTTTAAGCCATGACAAGATTTTAGAGAAACAACAAAAATGGACCATGACAATATTTTAGTGAAACAGAGGGAGTAATTGTTTTTAGCTAACTTGTGTTATGTTCTTTAACTAGTTTCTAACTTAATTGAATACTACGATGTTTTCAGAATGGTCTCCACCATCTGCACAAACCGACCTAGGCCCCGTGAGGAAAAGCGATCGCTTGGACAAAGGTTAATGTTCAAACTTCTTTTATTTCATTTTCATGTCACGTTTTTAGATAGGAAATGGTTAATCTAACTTTGATAATAGTAAAGATTCAATCTTCGGAATAATAGTGATTAAAAAATGATGATCGGAAAGTGAAAAAACTATGTTTCTAGGCTAAATAGTGATAACCGAATATGGATATAGTTTTGAATGTTATATTGATACATATTTATAGCTAGTAGTGATGGAAATAGCTTTGCATGTCATGTTTGATAATTAATTAAAGTTAGTCGGATAGTTAAATAACTAATACTAGTGTTAGATTTGTCAATAAATAATGAGATTAAGGACTTGTGAAGCTTAAAATAATAATTTTTGGGACTGGTTTATAGTGATTATAATCTTATCAAAGTCGATTAGAGGAGTTAGAACAATTTCGGAGTAAATAGGATTAAAATCGAATTAGGAGAATCATGGGATTTTGATTTATTGTAATTATTTTTAATTACTATTATAGGAGCTCATTCGGAGTTTGCGTAGGAGCGTATTATTGTTGGATATCAAGGTAAATATATGTCCATTAAACCCCTAGGAATTGAACTAAAAAGATAACCACTAGAAGTTATGTGCTATGTGTTCGAGTAATCTGTTTTGGAGCTTTATATCTTGCTGATGCATGATCTAATTTTAGCTCCATTTGTTGGAATGTGTTGTGAGCATTGAAATATGATTGTAGCCAAAATCTCATGTTCATTGGACTAACGATTTGAAAGTTATGCTGGTTTGAAGTTGGCATGTTGAGCTGTTTTGCTACTAGTGTTATTGCACGTGTTTTGCATGTTGTACGTGTGAATGATTGTTATTTGTGTGTGAATTCTGGAAGTATGTGTGTATTTTGGTCACATGATAATTAGATGTTCTAGGATGATTATATGAGGTTAATTCATAGGCTAAATTCATGGTAAAGTAATAATAGACAAAACCTTATAGATAAACTAGTTGTAAAATAAGATGTTTGTGAACTGAACTAATCAGGAAAGCGTTAAAACGATGTCGGAATAATCTGAAAATTTGAAAAATGGATCTAACCACCTTTGAATCTAACCAACTTTGAAAATAAGAATATGTAAAAATATAAGAACTAAAGCATGACTTGAGAAAATGAGATGAAATAAGACACAAAGTGCTAAAATTGCCAAAATGAACAAGTTGTGTGTATTAAACTTGAGATAAGAGATAGTAATTCGGGGCTTTCCATCTCCATTAGATAGGACTCTCGGTATGTACAATCGAGAGCAAAGTGAACTTGTATATGATGGTAGACGAAGGGCTTTCATTCCGGAATCCTTAATAGGCATATAGAGTAATGATGCTCTGGGACGTGAGTTTGTCGCCACAATCCTTGTGTTAGCGCGCGTACTTGGAGTGAGATTCCCACAAGATTTAGATGTGAATTAAATGTTATAGAAAGGTATCGATGAATATATGTGTGAAATAGTAAGCATTGACTTGCATGTGTGTGTGAATATGGCGATATACGCCTTATGATTGTGTTGGGTGTTTCACGATTCACGAACCTGCATAGCTACCCGCTGTATTATATAGGAATCGAGAAATTCAATCCTCCCGGACTATATCCTGTTCTCTTATCTCATAGAGTTTAAAATTGCCCCCGAATATGATTGAACATATATGATTGAATAATTGTAATCAAATGAAAATAATAAGAATATAAGGTAAGGTAAGTTTATTGATATTGTATTGCGTTGATTGTATATTTGGATGGATTGCTATGGATAGTTAAGCATAGGTGTATGTATATATGTAGGATGGTATAGTCGTTAGAGTTCAAATGAACTGAGGTAAGCAAATCAGACCACGAATAGGAGTATACGTATAAATACACATATAAGGTGATTTTCTATTTTATTGGATTCTTGGATGCATAATAACGTGTTATGCGCTATGTGTAGTTTGAAAATTAATAAAACCTATTTTTACGTAATGGGGTGTATTTACTTAGCGAAATGCTAATTTTCTGTTGTTTGTGTTTTGTTTCTTCTCTTTGTGTTTTTTTTTTCTTTTTTTTTTTGGCGATTAATATGTAAATTTTATTAATCACCATGGAAATATTACAACCAAATCAAAAGATCTCTCAAGTCTAGAGATAATGTTACTACACTATAAATAGCATTAGTGTAGGATGGACACTCACCTTTTAGAAAGGGTCTCATTCACCCCATTCTTCATGTGCTAGTGTGTACAAACAAAAGAACAGAGTAAACCAAGACAGTCCAAGAATACATCAACAGTCTAGAATACATCATCACTAAAGCTAAATAGCAACTAAAGCAATAAACTTTGGAAATGATTGTCCCCTGAGGCAGACATGGATCTGGATCTGTCTAAGCAGCTGCTGTTGGGATTGCTTGTTGCCTTGGAGTACCCTGTTATTTATCTCAAGCCAGTAAAAGTAAATAGTAGTGATGAAGAAAAGTCTGATGCCATGAGCTCTTGCAAATTTCCCTTTTCAGTGCTTGATCACCCAATTCAATTTTCTCTCCAAATCATCTACTCTTCTACTGATGTGGATCCATTTAAGCATGGTTTGCCATATGTTTTTAGTATATGGACAATCAAAGAAGAGATGGTGGAAGGTTTCAGGCTTTCAGCTATACTTTCAGAGAGCACACATCTCTGGTCATATTGTATGCCCAAGCCATTTACAATGTCTTTTGTCCTCAACTTCTGGTGGAGTGTCTGCCATGTAATGAAGATGGCTTTGGTGCAACTTCAGATGAGCAGGTTAAAGCTTTCCAGTTGACATTTGCAACATTTCCTCTGATGGCTTTATAAAGTTTTGCAATAGATAATTTACCATTAGAAGTGATAGAACTCAAGTTACCAAGTGAGGGTGTGTACTTTCTCATATGGATGATTTTTCTAATCATCCATGAAGCTTGGCTAGGAATAGACATTGTACTGACATCCTTATTCTTGATGTAATAACTGTGCCCCACTGAACCCAAAGAGTATCTTTTTTCCATCTAAGTGCCCAAAGCAGTTTATAGACAGCAGCCTCATTCTAGATTCTAACCTTTAACAAGTTTAGACCTCCTGCACTCTTTGGTAGACAGACTTTTTCCCAAGCTACAAGTGCTTTTTTGGTTATATATGATTCCCCAGACCATAAATAGCTTTTGCAAGCAGCTTTTTATAAGCTTTAAGATTTTCTGAGGCAAAATGAAGATTTGAGACTAGAAGGCCTGAACTCCAAACAAAACACCATTGATCATCTGCAACGTACCAGCATAGAATAAGAACTTTGCTATCCAATGGGATATTCTTTGAATAATCATATCAATGAGAGGCTTGATTTGATTAATAGATAGTTTCTTTGTTGTGAGAGGTACCCCAAGGTACTTAACAGTCAAATCTCCTCTAGTATATTGCAAATATGAGTTAATAACAGTCCTATCAACACTGGAAACCCCACCATAATACACCTGACTCTTGCCAATGTTTGCTTTGAGACCATATACATCCAGAAAATGAGTGAAGTTGTCATGATGTAGCTTGATAGAGATGAAGTCACCTCTTGAGAAGAGACGCAAATCATTAGCAAAACAAAGCTCAACAATTCCCAATTTTTAACACCTCGGGTGAAAATTGAAGTTTGGATTCTCCTTTAGAGTTACTAATACCCTGTGTAGTTATTTCATAACTAGAGTGAAGATAAAGGGAGAAATGGGATCAACCTGGCGCAACCCCTTCTGTGCTGGAAAGCTTTCTGTGAACTCTCCATTGATAGTGATGGAATAATGCACAGTTCTAATACAAACCATTATCTAATGAACCACTTTATCAGGAAAACCATATTCTTTCAATATCTACTCAATAAAACCCACTCCACTGAATCATAGGCCTTTTGATGGTCTATTTTGATCATACATTGAGGAAAAAAATCCTTTTCTAGTGTACCCCTTCAGCAATTCATGACTCAAAATGATATTATCATGTATATGTCTACCAGGAACAAAAGCTGATAATATAGATAATAGAACTAAGGACATGTTGCAATATGTGAGTCAGAACCTTAGAGATGATTTTATAAAGCATTGTACAACATGCTAAAGGTCTGTACTCTTTAATACAAGTGGGTTGTTGGACTTTAGGAACCAAAGTGACCATAGAAGTATTCACATGAGTTGGCATTATACCAGTGGTAAAGACATGTTTGACAGATGTGCAGATCTCATCACCAATAACATGCCACATTGATTTAAAAAAGAAAGCATTAAATCCGTCTTACCTATAGCCTTGTTGCTATCAATAGAGAATAGGGCCTGCTTGATTTCAAAATCACTAACATCTCTAGCGACATATTGTTGTTGAGAATAGGAGAGTGAGGGTCCCTTTCTGGCCATTTGAATATCAATGCAAGGTAGAGTAGAGATAGAAGGACCCATTGAGCTTGATGCATGAGCATCATGAATTATTTTATTTTATTTACTAGTGTTATTGTTTGTTTCATAATTTATTTCTGTGTCATTATAGTAAGATATTTTGGGAGTTTTTTAAGGAAAGTTTATCTTTTTAGAATATTATTTTTAGTAAAGTCATCTTATTTAGATTTCCTAATTCTAGTTACTCTAGGACTTGGAAAGTTTCCTAGTACTATTTGGTTTCTTTTTCTACAAGCTACATTATTTTCCCTATATATTGGGTCATGTACACATTGAATTGAGATGGCGAGTTGATTAATGAAAACGAGAGTTATTCTCAAAAGTTCTCTTTGTGAGTTCTTATATCTTTTCTTAGCCTTTGTGGCTTACACCCCATAATTATCTCATTGTCTTAGTGAGTTTGAGTGAATTAGACCCTTGTGTGATCCCTAACCGTGTGGCCTGGCCTGAGTTAGAGGTTAGACAAGTTATCGTTTTTATCCCTTAAACCCAAAAATCACAAAAAAAAAAAAAAAAAAACAAGTCTTTTATTTTTCCGCTGCATCAATGCATATTTATATGCATCAAATTGGTATCAGAGCTATTCTTGAGATTTTCCAAAATTTCAAGCAATCTAAGTGATGGGCAATGATTTGTGTACACCTACAATTGGAGTTCCTCAAATTGTGATCCTACGTTTCACACGCGATGTAAGGTGTTTGGTAAGTTGTGCAACGTCATAATTGATGATGATTTTTGCATGAATCTTGCGTCGACTTACATGATAGAAAAGGTTGGTTTGAAGACCTTGATGCGTTACACTCTATACAAGCTACATTGGTCGAACAAGGAAGGGTATATCGAGGTAACTAGGCAAATCATTATTCCTTTCTCCGTTGGGAAGTATTGTGATGTTGTTATTTGTGATGTAATTCCCATGAAAGAGTGTAACATGTTTCTTGGTAGACAATGGATAAATTCTAATCAAGCGATTCATGATGAAGTCCGTAATACATATGTTTTGCCTTACAAAGGTGGAAGAGTTAGGTTAACACCTTTACTTTCTAATTTTGAGAGTACTGCTAAACCTAAGGTTGAAAGTGAGAAAGACCCCATGATTGTTGTGCATAAAGAAGAAGAAGAAAAAAGATTTGATCTTGAGGAACAACATGTGATCCATAAAAATGTGCCTAAAGTTGTGGTTGATCTGGATGAAGATGATGAGGCTAAAGATATTTCTACTGAAGCCATACAAGAGTTGCAAGAGAATGAGGTTATGCAAGAAAACCTTATTCACAATGACTTCATGGAAGACCCTAAGGAAATCGATAAGGACAAAGTTATGAAACAAGTGGATTTTTCCCTATCCTTTTGGCGAGATACAATAGAACTATCTTTGGAAAGCTTAGGCACAACGCAAAGTAGCTTGAACGAGATTATTGCCAATATGAAAGATGAGTGCAAAATACAAGTTGGCCTGCAAAGAAAATTTCAAAGAAACTCCTGCTCTAAAAGTACATTCATCGACAACACTTGTGTAAAGATGCATGCCGGATTCCAAAATTTTGTGTTTGATCCAGGTGGTCACTTGCTTCACTTGGAGGCGAGATCACTAAGATTCGAGGACGAATCTTTTTCAAGAGGGGGAGTTTGATTCATAAGCATCATGAATTATTTTATTTTATTTAGTAGTCTTATTATTTGTTTCCTAATTTATTTCTGTGTCATTATAGTAAGATATTTTGGGAGTCTTTTTAGGAAAGTTTATCTTTTTAGAATATTATCTTTTAGTAAAGTCATCTTATTTAGGTTTCCTAATTCTAGTTAGTCTAGGACTTGGAAAGTTTCCTAGTTCTATTTGGTTTCTTTTTCTGCAAGCTACTTTATTTTTCCCTATATATAGGGTCATGTACACATTGAATTGATATGGCGAGTTGATTAATGAAAATGAGAGTTATTCTCAAAAGTTCTCTTTGTGAGTTCTTAACCGGGTTTAAGTTTTCTTTTTGAGTTCTTAAATCTTTTGTTTACCTTTGTGGCTTACACCCCATAATTCTCTCATTGTCTTAGTAAGTTTGAGTAAATTAGACCTTTGTGTGATCCCTAACCGTGTGGCTTAGCCTGAGTTAGAGGTTAGACAAGTTATCGTTTTTATCCCTTAAACCCAAAAGTCAAAAAAAAAAAAAAACAAGTCTTTTATTTTTCTGCTGCATCAAAGCATATTTATATGCATCAAAGCTCTTATAGAACTGGATGATTTCATGCTTCAGATCAGCTAGCTTATAGAGTCTCACAGCATTACTGTCTACTAGAGAGGTAATAAGGCTTTTATTGTACCTATCAGCCATTTGAGCAAAAAAATATCTAGTGTTAGAGTCACCAGATTTGATCCATGAGTCTCTAGATTGTTTTGTGTAGACATTCTCAAGAAGGTTGCTCCATTTCTCTAGATGTCTTTGACAATCCCTCTCTTTCTGTATCTAGGTGTTGTCAGTAACATGATCTTACATTTGTTGTTGAGTGGTTTGGAGCTCAATTCTAGCCTTATCAACTCTCTCCTGCAGATTAGAAATTCCTTCTGATGGAGAGCTTTTATAGGTATTCTACAGGCTATGAGCTTTTTCCACACATGAGATAAGTTTGTGGCTGTTGCAGAAGAATTCCAAGCCTCATTGATACTCTTTTCAAAGTTACTATGAGATGTCATAATGTTGAGGAATCTAAAAGGTCTTCTATGTGGAGAGTGATTGTTGCTTATGTTCAAAATAATGGGTGTGTGATCAAAACACATAGGTTCTCTTACCTCAACAAAAGAAAATCCATATGTTAAATACCAAGCTTCGTTCCCCATAATTCTATCAATTTTGCTCTCAATATGATGATTAGTCCAAGTACAGTACCTACCAGTTGCCTTCAGTTCACCAAGAGATAATATGGACATGAGCTGCTCAAGATCTGAAGTATCAACATCAGTGACCTCAGCACCATGTATTTTGGCTTCAGGGTACAGAACATTGTTAAAATCCCCACTTAAACACCAAGGAATGTTGATGTGTTGCCCAATCCGCAATAGAGTATTCCAGAGATCCTTCATGCCATCTATAGTGTTAAAGCCATAGATGATTGTGAGATAAAAGTGAAATCTACCATCTCTGCTCTCAATCCTGGAGTGGATGAATTGAGAGTGAGTAAACTCAATAGTAACATCCATAAGATCAGCTTGCCATAAGATCTAAATTCTCCCATTTACAGCTTCAGTGTAGTTGTGGATGAAATTCCATCCTCTAGCAACTTTCTTGGTAATCGAAGTAGATTTCCCAACTTTGTGTTTTGCGTGTGTCTCTTGCAGATTGAAGTCTTTGATGTGGGAATTTTGGTGAGCTTTTATAAAACCAACTTAGTTATTTCGAAATTCATTTTCAATGCACACGTAGCAAGTAAAGAAAGCTTGTGGAACAATCCCCAATGTAAATCAAAACCAGTTGCACATAGAAGGA
>BSSO01007829.1:0-10651 GCA_030267885.1 Mesembryanthemum crystallinum | reverse complement strand
ATCATCATTAAAATCATCAACACCCCTTTGTACCAGGGTAACACCCTACCATCTCCAATTTTGCAATTCCACCTGATTTACGAATGAAAGAACAACCCAAAATGAAAGCCACATCGAACTCATATCCGTTCCTCTGTTCTTTCTCTCTCACTTACCAAAAAAACAGGATGAAGGGAGGAGACAGACAGTGAGGGATCTCGTGGTGAGCTTTATCTAAAAAGGGATGTCATTGGCGACCAGGAGGATGCTGGCTGGAGCCTGGAGCTGGTCGACGACTCCATCTCAGTGCTTCGATGTCCTGGTTTGAACAGAGGAGAGAGAGGATGAAAAGTGGCTGAAGACTTTGCTCCGATCGCTGATTGCCCCTCCTCTTAAACGTCAACGTTTCAACACCCCAGTCTACCAAGCATGGTACACTCGGGTGTACCATATAAATTGCATTAAGCAATAAAGTGATTATTTTGACAACCAATCTAAGCTCTCTCATCATTTCGTACAAACTGGTATTTTAATTAAACCCCACAAAAAAAAGGTGGGTTTAGATTGGGCTACTGAATCATGCGTGTATAAATCACCAAAATTCAATTCATGGCCCATGTCCACCCATCATCAACAGCAACTGAGCAAACTCTTATAAGAGTATTAGAAGAATCTTTTTCCAACCTCTCGATCCCCTCACATTCAGTATACTGGATTGTCCAGTTAATTGGAGATGATCTTTTTCCAAATTAGAATAGGAGATATTGAAAACCGGAAGCAATATCAAATTATATGTGAAAAATTGAAATTGGAGATACATTTTATTATCTCCACAGGTGACCTATAGAATTATTGCTCTTATATTGGAAAGGTAATGATGGTTAACATTTTAACCAACCACCATATCTTGGTAAATAAGTAATTAACATAGCTTTTACAGAACAAGTCAATTCAAATATACAATTTCCCGAATTTGCTGCATATCTTGGGGAACAAGAATTTGGAATTATATATATGATATACATATATTCAAGCACAATTTCTCATTCATCATATCTAAAAGAGTGAGCTTTCAGTTGATTGCAATGGCAACAACAACCATTCCTCAAGAAATCATCAATGAAATTTTACTAAGTCTACCATTTAAATCCCTGGTTCGATTCAAGTGTGTTTGCAAGGCCTGGAAACGCCAATTTCGAGAGCTCCGATTTCATCCGAAACCATCTGTCTCGATCCCACCAACCACAATGGGATCATCCATCACTCATCCTTACTTGTGGATCTTCCCTCTATGTCGTCGATGATCTCGACGACAACCTTTCCCTTCTCCCTAGGGAACTCGCCTTGCCCCGAGCCTTTCTCCACAACAATGGCACAATCAAAGTCGTGGGTTCTTGCAATGGCTTGCTCTGTATCACTAGTGGCAGAGGTTCGAACCATTATTTCCTATGTAACCCTTCCAACCCGGCGAGCTCCTTTAAAATTCTCCCCTTTGCTCATAATTGGCTAAGCGAAGAAACATGGCGGCTGATGTCTGCCGTTCACCCACCAGTCGTTGTGATTTTAGGGTTCGGTTANACAAAATTGTCTATGGTGCGTTCCAATGGTATGATTCCGATGTCCTTATATATAGCTCGATAGCTGGTTCGTGGAAGTCCATTGAAAACCCTGAGCTTGATAAAGGATGGCATAGTGATGGTGTTCTCTTCAACAATTGCTTACATTGGATTGCTTCGAAACATACAATCGTTTACATTGATCTTCATGAAGAACAATGGTATGACTTTGATTTGCCTGATTGGTGGTTGAAGTACCTTGTTTAAGATATTGGTGTTTATGGGGGATATTTTGGCGCGATACTTCTTATTCATGGAGAGGCCGAGTTATGGGTCATGAGGGACTACAATGAAAAAGAGTCATGGGAAAGATTGTTTGCCCTTCCGAATAAGACTTCACGTGTTGTCTATTATTCAATGAGGCAACACAAAGCTTTATTATTATTAGAAGATGATGCTCATCGTGATCTATGTTGGTACTGTCCACGAGAGAAGATGATAGTTCAGCAGGTTCACATTCAAGGTGAGATTAAATTTTCTATTATTATTAGAAGATGATAGTTTTGTTGGAAGCCTTGTTCCAGTCGTGACAAAGAGGTTGGTGCAAGAGCACGAAGATGAAGGAAATGCACAGGAAAGCATGGTTGAAGAGATTGAACCAGATGAGATCGATGAAAGTAGGTCTACAAAAAAGAAGGGAAGAAGACGAAGAAAGAAGAGAAATTAGTTCATTTAGTTATGTGTTTTGGCAACATTAGGTATTAATATTGTTGTTTTTCTTCATTTTTTTTTTTTGCACTTCCTTATTGACTTTACTAGGAAAACTATCATCAGAATAGTTAAATCCAGAATTTTTTGCAGACTGAACCATTTTTCTGAATCTGATAGTATGTGTGAAAATCATTTTAAAGGTTGAGCATGGTTTTGAACCCTGCATAATACAGCAGAGCTATCTAGAACATAATCCATCTACATATCTTGACAACAGGAAGTACAAAAACAACGAGTGTCAAGTGAGTGAACCCTCCTGCACAAAAATACAGAGTAAAACTGCCCTGGAAAGTAGAAACTATGTTTATTAATTTTTCGCTACGGGCCATTTTTCGATATTAGTATTGATCTGCTCGTCTATATTCGCTCTCCAATCCAATGAATATCAGAAAATGAAAGTTATTCAAATGATTTTCTTAAAGATAATTACAGAGTTGAACTACGCAACATCATTGTAATGTGTTCTCAATTTTTACAAGAAAGCAAGTTATAATACCAAATTGTGGATCCAGTTGAAACAATCAACACCGTACATATACCATTCAGCATCGTGGGCATAAATCCAACAAGAGATCCGAATGAAAACATTACAAGGATAAAAAGATAGTGTTCTATACACTGAACATTTTGTGATTCCAATCAAGTTAACTCTTGCTACATTTGTCATCTCTCACAAGCACATTAATAAGCTTTGACATGATTTTTTTTTCACTTCTGTAACGTGTTGCATCCCCACCTAAGGTAAGTGAGCTTATTATCATGCATCCATCTCTCAAGACACTATATGGAGGCAATGGAGCCCACTACTCTGGTTTACAATAAAAATTTGCGGCATTCTTCCCAATCTCTTCTTTCCAATCATGTGTCCAGTGGGAGCACCTAAAGGAAACGCAGACATACATCTGTATGATCTGACTCCCAGTATTGTCTTCTTTGTTGGAATAGAAGCATACAACAAACCATAGAAAGCAACATTGAATGGAGGTATTCCATAGCATGCCTCAACTCGGAATTGATCCTTCTTCATGACAACCCTGCTTGCTTGTTCTTCGAACTCTGCATTTACGAAGGCTATTTCTTCTTGCATTGCGAATATGACCTGTAAGAGAGAGAGAAAGAGAAGAACTTGTTAATCACAAATGAAATTATGCAACCCATTTTTATATAGCGTTTTCATTTAACTGCTTCATACTTGTCTTTTTAAGTTTAATACATGAAAAATAAGCTATCATACACTTGGAAAATGGTAGAATGGCTCGCCCCCCTGGTGCTCTCTATGCAACGCACACTCCCTCCAGGAAGGCGAGTTAGTTCCTCTGCTAAGCTTACAACTCAAATCATCTACTAAGTTTAATAGTTAAGGAGCAATACAAGTCATTTAACTCTAAATCAAGGCTCTCAAGCTGTGGGCAATTGGAAATCAGACTTTCTTTTGTCTTAGTTGTAACACTTGTGCAAAGCATTCGAAGCTTAACAAGGTATGTAAAGCCCCTAAATGTTGGTGGAAGAGAGGGAATACGAAAGTCGATGAGGGACAAATGTATCAAACACCCATAAGAGAACAAACATGGAGAAAGATCCATTACTTCAGTAATGCCATCATAGTTCAAGTTGATTTTCTTCACACCCTTATCACAAATAAGCTGTATCCAGTGACTAATGTCACCACTTACTGTGGAAAGTCGTGAGGAATGGCAAGAACGAACTTGTGAATAAGGCCCACATACATGTTGAGAGAGAATATTGTTAACAAGATTTGAATACGCTTGTGTCCGATCTAGCTGGTGTTGCTCCATCAAACTTCTTTTTTTTTTGGTCAGAAAGAAGGATATGTCATCATTACGTCACAAGAGATTTACATGAGCATGCATAAGTCTTCCCAAAGAGGTGGTCCTCATATTAGGCTCTACATATGTTAGGAAAATATAACACTTAATTACATCCACATACAAAGACCATAATTCCAGACAGTTTTTTGCCAAAATATCAGCAACCTTGTTGCTTTCCCGTGGTTGATACTGAATGTGAACCTCATCAAGCTTGATTTGAAGCATCCTGAAATCATACAAAATGTTGTGCAAGTTAGACAGTGGTGGAATTTCTCTTTTAAGAAGTCCTGCCGCCAGTGTGCTATCAGTGCTGATCAGCAACCTCGTCCAATTCATATCAACTGCCATTTGTAATCCTGCTCTGATACTCAACACTTCTGCCATAGTTGCATCCACTGCTTTTGCTCTTTGCTGGTAGCTTAGCAGCCATTGCCCTTTCTCATCTCTGAACACTCCAGCTAAACCTGCATTATTAGTTATAGAGGAGAAGGCTCCATCTGTATTCTGCTTGATCCAACCCTGCTGGGGTGGTTGCCAACCCACCTAGACAACTAATGGAAGAGGTGAGGGTTTAAAGGGGTTGTGCCATGAGTGGTATTCCCATGATCTGCACAGAATGGTCCTAATCCAACTAGAGGCTGGTATTAGGGTATTTTCAAAGAGGAACTTATTTCTCCGTAGCCATATATGCCAAAGAGTGAAAGGAAAGAGAACGGCCCATGGTAGAGAGTTATGACCCTCTTGGGAATGAAGATTTAAATCGAGCCACTCTTTAAGAGGTAAGTTGAAAAAGGTGTCAGGTGGATTAAATGAACTCCATATTTCTTTTGCACAAGCATGGTCTCTTAAAGCATGTATTGTGGTTTCATCATGGGTATTGCACATATGGCAGCAAGCATTATCAATAACTTTTCTCACAAAAAGAGTACTCTTGCTAGCAATCTTATCCCACCAAGCAAGCCATAAGAAAAACTGGATATTTGATGTACAATCAGATTTCCAAATCCATTTCACATTTCCATCATCATTAACCTTAGAAGACATCAATCTAGCATAAGCAACAGAACTATCAAATTTTCCATCATGTGTGAAATCACATAAAGACATATCCTCACTTTCAAAGAGAGGTATGGGAATCAAGAGTATACAATCAATGATCTCATCAGGTAGACAGAAAGAAAGACCACAAAAATTCCACTCATGATTACAAATAATGCTGCTAACTGTGAGGTCTGACTCCTCAGAGGTGAGGGGACCTGCAATCTAGTTTCTCAAAGGACCATGCCCAGTCCAGTTGTCAAACCACAGAGAGATGAAGTTCCCTTTTCCCACAACCCAATGTGAATTCTCCCAAACTAGATTCCATCCCAGGCCTATGCTTTGCCAAACATGTGATCCATTTTTAAACTTAATGTTGTCTCTTTTGCCTTCAACATATTTAGCTTTAAGCACTTTGGTGGCCAAATTATCTCTTTTATGCACAAGGTTCCAGCACAACTTAGTTTTAAGAGCAACATTGACACTCTTGCAATCCCTAACTCCAAGCCTTCCCATAGAGATAGGCTTGAAGACAGTTTCCTTGTTAACCAAATGGATTTTCTTTTTATCTTGGGTGTCTCCCCAAAGGAAATTGCACATAACCTGATCCATGAGGTGTAGAGTCTTTGCAGGAGGGTTAACACATTGGAGATAATAGTTGGGAATGGCTCCTAAGGTGGCTTTCACTAAGCACAATCTGCCTGCCTTGGACAAGCAAGAGGACTGCCAGTTAGCCAGTTTCCCTTTCATTTTTCAATGATAAATTTGAGATCTTTATGTTTTGGTCTTTTATGAAGGAGAGGAAAACCTAGATAGGTGCCTAGGTCATTACAGCTCTTTATCCCCAAGTTGTGCTCAGCCATATCTTTAATATTATTAGGCACATTCTTTGACAAGATAAGCTTGCTTTTCTTACAGTTAACTTTCATCCCAGAAACCATGCAAAAAGTGTCAAGAACACCCATGATGTTATCAAGATTGTCCTTGGTGGCTTCCCCAAAAAGTAAGAGGTCATCCGCAAACATCAAATGAGATATTTGCAGTTTCCTCTTGCCCACAGGAAAAGCCTTCCATCTACCCTCATCACAAGACTCATGAATCATTTTTGACAATTGTTCCATACAGAGGATGAAAATGTATGGTGATAGGGGATCACCTTGCCTAATACCTCTTGTAGGACTAAAGGACTCAGTTAGTTGACCATTAACCAAGACTGCATTTGACACAGAGAAAATACAATTCATAATTAGATCAACAGCATCATCATCAAAATTGAATGACTTCAAGCAGAACCTAGCAAAACTCCACTCTAGCCTATCATAGGCCTTCTCTAGGTCTAACTTTACAGCAAAGTAATGTTTATTACCAATGGTCTTGGACATAGAGTGTACTATTTCAGAAGCAACAGTCACATTTGTTTCACTTCCTCTCCCTGGTATAAAACTACTTTGATTAGGGGATATCATCTTGTTAAGGTGTGGTCTCAGTCTCATCACTAGAATTTTAGTCACAAGCTTATACATAGTATTGCAGAGGCTGATTGGTCTGTACTGTTTGATGGTGACAGAGCAGTCCACTTTGGGAATAAGGAAAATGGCAGTGTTATTGAGCCCAGTAGGAATACATCTATTAGAGAACCAATTTTGCACATTATCACAGATATCCCTTCCCACAGTATCCCAACATTTCTGGAAAAACACGGCGTGGTACCCATTAGGCCCAGGTGCCTTTATGGGTCCCAAAGAAAAAAGAGTTTTCTGATTTCCCCAAAGGAGGGAACATGGCCAATAGACACTCTATCTGCAGCCACCAGCTCAGGGGCTGAGTTGATCATAGAGCAATCAAATTGGGTGGTGAAAAGGTCCTTGTAGAAGTCTCTAATATGGTTTGACAACAACTTAGGCTCAACAATAACTTCCCCCACATCATTTTCAATACTCAGAATTATGTTTTTCTTTCTTTTTATCAAGGTGGATTTGTGAAAAAAACTTGTGTTTCTATCATCATAGATTCAATTGACTCTAGACTTAATGAGCCACAAAATTTCCTCTTGTTCAAATACACAATTTAGTTCATGCTGCAGCTCATCTTCTAAGGTATTCAGGAATTCAGAATGAGGGTTATCACATAGTTTGATTTGCACACCATTCAGTCTAGCAATAAGAGTTCTTTTTTTCCTAAAAACATTGCCAAAAACATTCACATTCCAATAAGTAACCACATGCTTAAAGGAGACAAGTTTTTGCACAATATCATGGGTGATAACCATATTATTTCTATCAAGCATGCCATTCCACTCATCATTCACCAACTTACTAAAAGAGGGCTCAGTGAGCCACATTGGCTCAAAACAAAAAAGCTTCAATCCCAAAAGGGGGGGTTGTTGATTCATATTAACTAAAAGGGGGCATTGTTCTGAGTTAAGGCGTGGTAGGTGTTTGACATGGCTCTCAGGGAAGCAAGTGAACTAGTCAGGGTTTGCACAAGCTCGATCTAGCCTCTCAAGGATAGGGTTCCTCTTCTTACGGTTAGTCTAGGTGAATCTTTGCCCAGAATAGCCCATATCCAGTAGGTTGCAATCAGCTAAACAAGCATTAAAACAATCAACTCTATACATTTTCACAGGTCTCCCTCCCAGTTTTTCATGGGGGGCAGCAACTTCATTAAAATCACCTAGGCACAGCCAAGGCAACTTGATCAAAGGTGCTAAGCATTTCGAAATCCTCCCACAAACATTCTCTCACTCTATACTTTGGATTAACATATATGGCAGAGATAAAAAATTCTTTTTTTATAGTAATTACCTTGATAATTCCATGGACTCCTTGATTGGTGCAGCTCACTGGTTGGAATTAAACTCTAGAGGGGTTCCAAAGGAGGGTTATTCCTCCAGAGAATCCCATTGGGTCAAAAATGAAGCTCTTGTCAAAAAGGAGCTTGTTCACAATCATCTCACAATTATTTCTCCCCACACGGGTTTCAGTTACTATGAACAGGTCTGGGTAATGGTCTTGGGATAGCTGGCAAAAGTTCTGGTGGAATGAGGGCCTTCCGATCCCTCTGGCATTCCAAGCCACAATAGACATGAAATCACTATGGGGGAGGACTCTCTAAGGAGTTTTTTCCTCCTTTCCTACCTTTCCCTGCGGGCTTGACGGTTTTTGCGACAGCTTTACTTCTTCCCTTTGCTTTTGTGAGAATTTCAGGTGATGGTACCTTCTTTTGTTTTGGAATTCGCCTGCTTCTTTGCGTAGCCATTACAGATTTACCTCCTGCCTCCCCCACGACCTCTTTAGAACCACCACTGAGTTTGTGAAGCTCCCTATGGTTATCTTCAAGGGCTGGTAGTTCAACACAAAGACATCCCTCAGCGAGGTTAATTGGGGTGTTGGGTCTATCATTGGCATCAGATCGTCTGGTAGGAGTCTTTGATTGTCCATCAGATCCTCGATAGTCATCCGTTCCCATATCTCCGCCCCAAAGGTCGCCGGAGATGTGTGTCAGATCCTCTAGTAGCGGGAAGTGGGCTGGTCCTTCCTTTCCCTTGTATCTCATTTTCAACTCCTTCCAGATCTCTGTGACTTCCCCGGGATACTTCATAAAGCTCCTCACATCGTGTGCGCTCAGCCTGTATTCCATCAATTCCAGTTCCCGGAAGAAACGTAGTGACTCATCGTTGTAATCTATTTCCGTCATCGTCCTCTGCAATGGCTTGGTCAAGCACAACAAATCGACTTCCCTTAGGTTGAATGTCGGTGGTGAGGATGGGCTGGATGAATGTGGCGGGCTCGGAGGTGGTAGTGGAGTGTTGGTTCTTGCTGGGGTGGATTCGATTTGTGGTGGAGAGTGGTGGTGGGGGTTGTATGTTCGCCATTGTTGGAGTGGTGGTTAGGGTTTGGTTGTGGTGGTGGTTTAGTGTGTGGAGTGGATATAGCTGTTGGGGCTGTAATGGGGTTGTTGTTTACAATGGGAACGCCGGCCCATCAAGTCTTGGGCTTTTAAAAGGCACGGTTTGGGCTACAAGTTGGGATGGGTTTTGGTCATTGCCCTGTGGCAAGCTGTCTCCAGAGCCTGATACATTTTCAGGTTGACTCTGCTCATGCACTTTTTCCTGCGACATCGTATGAGTTGTCGCTGTCCCATTTTTGGGTGTCCATCTCGAGGTCGACCTACCTCGGATCCTTGACCGGTCAAATTTCCGTCGCCGCCGTTCTTCAACCACTTTCCACCCTTCACCCTCACCATGGTGGTCACTAGTATTCCCGTTATCTCCCTCTTTGTTTGTTCCCTTCATCCTTCTTCTTTTTGAATTTACAGAGTTCTGGTTGGTGTCCGATAGTCTTGCAGAAGTCGCAATAGCTTGGTCCTTGAATGAGTTCCACTTCCTGTCTGAGTTTTCCCATCCAAATGCACTTGGGTAGTTCTTTCTTCAAGTCTCTGAAAATACAGAGTTTAGCAAATCTGGCTTTTTCTCCCTTTAATGTTTCAACATCAATTTTTAGAGTTTTGCCCAGTGCATTCCCAATCCGCTCAAGCAAGTCTTTTTTGAATAGCTCTACTGGGAGCTCTGGTAAGTGGTAACTAAGGCTACCCATATTGGTCCTTCATCAATTTGCGCTTGAGAAGCTTTAAATCCTGGTTCCCATGGCTTAATGGCAAGGTAGTAACCATTAATGAACCAGGGGCCTCCTACCAGGATTTTCTGGAAATCCTCATCCTTTTCAAACTTAATTGCGTAAAAACCTTTACCCAAGGGATGGACTGTCCACGTCCCTATTGGCTTCCAAAGAGCAAGGAATTGTTTTTTTTAAAAAAACTCAATGGAAAAAGATTTCCCAATCAGTTTACACACCAATGCCAGTTTCCATTGCGCATTCCAGGATTTATACTCACTTTCCGAAATTGGCACAAAAACGTCATCATCCTTGACGATGTCGATGACTTCATCCTTGGATGACGCGAACGGGAGAGAACAAGGAGGGTTGAAAGAGAAAGAGATGGAAGAATTGGCTGAGGAAGTATGGGGGCATGTTTCGTGAAGCTGTATTCAGGGCCATTGAACAGAGAGGTGAATGGGGGCAGGTGTGGTGGCGGTTTGGGGGGGATGGTGTTTCTGGTGTGGATTGGTGGTTGAGATTCCGGTGGATTGGTTAAGGGGGGCTTGTGGGGTAGAAATTTCTGCGAGAGATTGTGACTCACTCCCCTCAGCAAGGGTTCTCGTCGCCCTGGTGGGGTTTTGAGAGCCAGAGAGAGCACCAGAGGAGGGAGCCATTATTTTGAGAACCCAATTGTTTTTGTTTTTTTTTTTTTTTTTTGATAATTAGAGATTTCATTTCATAGAAAAGATACAGGTACACATGAATTGTAGCTATGGATATTACACCATGAGGGCACTTACCCAACAAAGCATCATTCACAACACCATCCCCCACCTTCTAGGAAGGGTTGAGATGGGTGTGCAATCATGTGCTAGGGCAA
>BSSO01007828.1:0-10651 GCA_030267885.1 Mesembryanthemum crystallinum | reverse complement strand
TAACCCAAATTAGTCATTGTTATTATTTTCACTATTTTTCTAATTAATCCATTCTCTAGCAAATCTATTATCTTTACCAATCCAATGTTATTATTTTACCCAAATTAACTATTAAGACCAAAATAATTAATAGACTAGGTGAAATTACCTTTTTGCCCTTAATTCAATTTTAGTGGTTTAAGAGATATTTTTCATTATTAATATTACCACTTCTTTGGAAATTACCATTTTACCCTTTCTATTCCTATTAGCCACTTATTTACATTAATCCTTAAAATTTGTTATTACGTCGTGAGTGAAATTACCAATTTACCCTTCCGTTTTTCCTAAAGCCGATTATAGTCATTAATATACTTACTGTTTTTTTATCATTCATTCAATACTATGATTAGGTTAATTAATGATAAAATTACTATTTTGCCCCTTGTTTCTTACTAGGCCGAATATTGCAATTTAATCCCAATCTTATTCTCTTTCCTCTTTCTCTAATAATATTATGGATTTAACTCTTATCATTAACTTACTAGTTTAACAAGTAATTATTTAACTAAAATAAATCTAAAATAATTAAACTAATTACTAATATAGGGGTTTGTATTCTCCTAACATGATACTAGTGTTCCAAAACACGTTCAACCTAATTAACTAAATAATTTAACACGTAAAAACTCAGGGATTAACCCACGATTTAGACATGCAAAGCTTGATTAATGTTTTTGAGTTTATTTCTCACTTTCCTATTAGTTTATTAGTAATGAAATCATGTATAATTAACTATAATCCACACGGTTTAAACATTCATGAAGATTTAATTATCTTAAGCCCATTTTAAAACACATAACACATAATTATTCAATTAATCCATACCTAATTAACTAAGTGGAATAGGTGGACATGAAATTACCTTAGGATTAGTGGTAGATTAGGGTTGAGTTAGCCAAAAACCATCTCTCTCTCTATCTCTCCTCCTTTCTCGGCCAAAACAAAGAGAAAATGGGTATAAAGGTTAAATTATTGAACCCATTAACTGATTAGCAGTAATTGACAATTGCATGTAAGATTTACCTCCTAGATCACCTTGATCTCCATCCTCTTCTTCTCTTCCTTCACCTTCTCTCTCACTCTCGTCCACTCCTATGGTAAGTAACAAATGAGCTTTTTGAGTGTTTGAGGGAAAAAATGAGTTTGATTAGTACTAATGGTGAGGGGTTTGAACGGGTATAAGGGGGGGGGGAGGTTGGTTTTAGGATTGTGAGCATGTGCTTGTGTAGACTAGGCTTAGATTAGGTTACATTAGCTGGTGTTCTTAGGTCTAGGTGTCAAGTAACCAAAGGGTAAGGGTGTTAAGAGTTACTCATACAATAGGTAAATATTCATCCATCATTCATCATCATCATCATCTTACACCACCATCCGCCACTTCTCCCTCCAATCTCTGCCACCAATTATCTTTGAGACACATAAGATCCAACTTAACAACCTACCAATGGAAATATAACAACTAAAAGCTAATTGCATGGTGCACAATTCACCTTACGTGTGCATGGGTGGTAATCATCTTCAATTTGGTTCAAGTTGATTGCTAATTGTATCTAGTTGGTCTCCAAAATAATTTAGTTAGTCATAGGTTGAGGCCTAATCTAATTTAGTTGAGGTTTAATTGGTGTTAGATGTAATATAAATGTTAGGGTTTCGGTTTCTTAGGGAACAAGCAAGAGAACAGTGGGGACTTGATCGGGGTCGTGCTGACCTTCCAATTTGTGAGAGCCTAGCATGATGCCATGTCTACGAGGTATTGGATGCTTGCTTTCATATTTTTCCATCTCAACCGCTTTCTTTTTGCCCCGGGCGATGAACGGTGGGGACAAGCATCGTTGTTGAGGGTGGTGGAGCAAGTCCAGAACGATTACTCCCCATTCGCCTTAGTAGTAGGGAAAAATTTCCTTGGTCTGCACAACTCCGCATCTTGAGGAGTGCTTGGTGGGAGCCCCCTACTCCTTCAAGTAAGTTTTGTTCATGCTCTGGCTGTAGTAGCTTTTATCATCTAGTGTGGATGTCTGACATTTGTTATTCCCTGTGCCAGATTTGGTTCATTGAGCATCTCTGCCTGATTGTTTGCCTTGGTCCTAGCCTTCTATACGAGGCTAAACAGTTTGCTACCTGCTCACAGTGTTATGGTGAGTGGTCCTTAGCTGAGTGGCGGGAATTCTTGAATAATGTCCCGACGCTGCATTATTGGGTGAAGTGCTGGAATTTGGGTCCAATGAAGGCCTTTTAGGAGACATCCACTTCCTACACTCGTCTCCTCGGCTTGCGGGACATCACCCACTTCTTTCCGTGTCGTTTGAGACGACAATATGGACTGAGGCATCTCATTCCATATTGGGACTCCGTGAGGCCCTTCACTCGAGCGCTCACGGTTGAAACTGTTCACGAGTGGGAGAGGTATTAGTACTGTCTCATCACTTGGGCTAGACCTCAAGCTGCTAAGACCACTTACGTCTCGGAGGAATACAAGGCTTGGACCACTGCTCCTGATGCTAGAACTCGGTCGATCTTGAGGGACTCCGAGGCCGTGTCTATTGAAGCTAAGGACGAGTCTTTTGGTGACATTCTCCCTTTAGAAGTCCAAGGCCCCATGGTGATAAACGAAGAGGGAAGTAGGGAATCGAGAGGAAACCCTCATCCATCTGATAAGGGGAAAGGAAAGAAAGAAGAGTGGCAGAAAATTCCGACAAGAAGGAATCCTCCTAGAGGGGAGTCTTCCAAAGGGAAGTAACCCTCCATGAAAACAGAGTGGAAGCGGAGAGGAATTGAGGACCCTCCCACATAGGGTTAGGCTCTTTTAGGATGTGGTGTTAGTTTTTGTGTTTTGGTTTTTGTGGTCCACTGGCTGTTTGTAGCTTGTGGACTCTTTAGTTGCCTTTTAGTTGTGTTGTAATCAAGGGTGGCATGCCCAAGAGTTGCCTTTGTAATCAAAGAATCTTAAATCAATGAGATGAGCCTTTAGTTTGTAAGTACTTTTGTTATTGCAAATACAAATCTCTTACATGATTCAAGACTGATAATGAGGTGAACCCATAGAGCGCAATTCATTGAAGGGGCCAGACCTCATAGAAAGGTTGCCTACGTATCTTGGTTGGGGAATCAGGCCAGTTGTAGTTCTTGTTAGCATTTGCTCGTTTTTCTTTTTTTTTTTTTTGAAGTACAATTTTGCTTAGGCGACACACATGTATGATTGTGCGCTCTAACGGACTTTTGCATGCGAGTTAGTGCAAAATCTGCTGAGACGTGTTTGACAATGCTTGTCAGGTGTAGAACCGTCTGAGTTGGTCCAGGTTGGTGAGCTGTGTGAATTATTGGCCGTTGATGTCAGAGATATTAACCGCTAATCTGCTTAGGATCTTTTGAACGATGTATGCCCAATTTGGCTTGAATTAGTCCCTCGGGTCTGTGATGGGAACCCTGATTCTTTGAGGACCAGGTCTCCCTCTTTGATGTCTCGAAGCTTACTGACCGGTTGAAGTTCCTGGCTATATGTCGCTGATATATGTGCGAAGAGTGGAGTGCCCTTAACCTCTTTTCATCGAGCATGACGAGTGATCGTATCTGGATTGGATCCAATCAACTTCGGGGATTTAAATTTCGAGTGACACCCTCAAAGAGGTTGTTTCGAGCTCTACAGATAGAACAGCTTCCATGCCATATACCAGGGAGTAAGGAGTAGCTCCTGTGGATGTTCTAACCAAAGTACGGTATCCCCATAGGGCGAATGGAAGCTTGTCGGGCCGATCGGCGTAGTTTTCGACCACTTTATGAATGATCCTTTTAATGCTTTTGTTGGCTGCTTCGACGGCTCTGTTTGTTTGGGGTCGGTAAGTGGAAGATCGTTGGTGTTGGATTTTGAAGCCCTTAAGAGTTTAGCGACATCTTTCTTGAAATGAGAACCGTGATCACTTAAGAGCTCGTGTGGAACTCCATACCTTGCGATTATGTTGTTGCGAATGAACTTTGCCACTTACCTAGATGTGAGGTTGGCAAATGATTGGGCTTCAAACCACTTGGTGAAGTAGTCTATTACCACTGGGATGTATTCGTGACCACCGTTTCCTTTCGGGGTTATCTTGCTAATGACGTCTATCCCCCGGGTTGAGAATGGCCAAGGCGAAGTGAAGGTGTGGAGCTCCCTAGGGGGTAGGTGTCGTAGATTAGCATAAAACTGGCATAGGCACACCTCTTAACGAAGTTGTAGCTTTTTCCATGGTGGACCAGTAGAAACCGATCCTCGGGATCTTATGAGCGAGCATCGATCCGTTCATGTGGGGTTCGCATGCCCCTTGATGGACTTCATCCATGACTCGGGTGGAGTCTTCAGCGCCAATGTAGAGGAGGCTGACCCCGTAGGGTGCTCGTTTGTACAGTTTTTCCTGGGATAGGATGAATTGGCACGCACACCGCCTCAACATTCTTTGTGCTTCTCTAGAAGATTCGGGAGGATTGGTGCCATGAGCCAAATAGTTGAACACGTATGTGTACCATTCTTCGGACTCATTGTTGCATACCTCTGTTTGTTCGCAGAATGAGGGCCGCTCCGTCTCAATATTTGTATGGGAAGCATCTCAACAGAATCGGGCATGTTTATCATTAAGGCAAGTTTGGCTAGAGCATCGGCGAACTGGTTGTCCTCTCTTGGTAGATAGGTGAACTGAATGTGATTGAAGAGTTCGATCAGCCCCTTGAGGTATTCTTGGTAGGGTGCCAAGTTTTAACTTCGAACTTTCCATGCTTTGGGGATTTGGTTGATGAAGAGGAGGGAATCCACGTACACTCGAACTCTCTTTACCCCTAAGCAGATCGCGGCGGATCCCGAGTGTGTAGGCTTCGTACTTGGCGGCATTGTTTGTGACTTCATAGTCGAGCTTGATTGAAAGGGGTGTGTGGGCGCCTTCAGGGGAGACTATGAGTGTTCGTATGCCAATTTTGGTTCGACGCCCCATCGAAGTAAAGTTCCCAATGATCTTCTTCAATTATCATGAGGTTTTTGTGGGGGAGCTCGTACTCCTCTTCCTGACCAAGAACAGAATATTCGGCCAAGTAGTCGCAGACAGCCTGTCCCTTGATTTTTTTGATGACCTCATATCTGATGTCGAACTCTGATAGGAGAACTGTCCACCTTGATATCTTTCCGTTGAGAACTGACTTCTCTGACAGATGCTTTAGTGGGTTTAGCCTTGATCTGAGGTGGATCGTGCTCTGAAGTAAGTAGTGCCTCAACTTCTTGGTAGCTCCCACAAGGACGAGGCACATCTTCTCTGTTGTGGGGTAGCGTGTCTCATAGTCCACGAATTTCTTGTTGAGGTAATAGATTGCTCGCTCTTCCCCAACTTGCATTTGGGCTAGCATAGCCCCCATGGCTGTGTCTGTCACTGTGAGGTAGAGGATAAGGGGCTCCCCTGGTCTAGGGGGGACAGGATCGGCGGGTTTGCCAGATACTCTTTGATCTTGTCGAAGGCTTGTTGACACTCTCGTCCCATTCTGCCTTGACGTGCTTCTTAACATTCTTGAAGATGGGTTCACATATGATAGTGAGCTTGGAGATGAAGCGGCTTATGTATTGGAGTCTCCCGAGGAATCCCTTGATTTCGGTTTTGTTGGAGGGAGTGGGCATGTCTACTAGTGCTTTGATCTTGGATGGATCAATTTCGAAACCTCGTAGGCTAACGATGAAGCCTAGAACCTTGCCGGGGATGATGCCGAAGGCACATTTAATTTATGAGGGTTGAGCCTCATGAGGTATTTGCGGAGCCTTGTGAAGAACCTTCTCAAATTGGGTATGTGCCCTTCCCTTGTGACAGAGGAAACTATCATGTCGTCAACGTAGACCTCCACTTCTTTGTGTATCATGTCATGGAGAAAGGTAGTGGCCGTCCTTTAATAGGTTGCCCCGGCGTTTTTGAGCCCGAATGGCATTTTGGTGCAACAAAATAGCCCCTAGTGTGTGATGAAGGCTGTTTTGATCTTGTCGTTTGTTGCCATTTGTATTTGGTTGTAACCGGCGTACCCATCCATGCTTAAGAGGAGAGCTTGCCCCACTGTATTGTCAACTAGGTCGTCGATATGGGGCAAGGGAAATTCGTCCTTTGGACTTGCTCTGCTGAGATCGCGGAAGTCGATGCATACATGAATCCTTCCGTCCTTTTTGGGTACAGGCACGATGTTGGCGATCTAGTCGGCAAATTGCACAGGTTCGATGATTCCTGTGATCAACTGTTTTCGGTTCTCTTATTTGAATTTAAGGGCCCATTCCTTTTTCATACGGTGAAATTTCTATTTCGCAGGTCTTGAACCAGGGAGGAGCGGAAGGGTGTGTTCAACGATGCTTCGGTCGATGCCGGGCATGTCTTCGTAGGAGCAGGCAAACACGTCTTGAAATTCGGTTAGCAGATCTATGAAGTTTTTACGCTCTGTTAGTGAAAGGAACGAGCCGATCTGCACTTGGTAGGACTCGCCTTTGTCATTAATCAGGTTAACAAGTTTCATTTCCGCAATTATTAGGGTTGATTCTTCGTGTGTAATTAGTGCTTTGATTATTTCTTTAGGCAACTCATTATCATTAGCAACTAAAGAGTCCGAAGAGTAAGCACCTGACCAGAAGTCCCAGCCTCGTCCCGACCCACTCCAAAACGGGACGAAGGAATCTGACCGCCTCCACTCCCGACCACAAAGCCGCTAGGGGCTCAATAAGAATGAGACGGCACATGAGGAACAGGCATCCGCCCTCCAAAACTTGCCCCGCTCGCCATCTGGCCCCCGAAGCACGACCTAGCGATAAAAGGCCGGGGAACAGGCTCTGGCCGGGATACCTGTACAGGCTATAAGGGTATCAGAAACGGCGAACGAAAAAACAACCAAAAGATACGAGAATCAGCATCTACCTCGGAGGCGTCTCTCCGCCTCCTGCAAGAGAGCAGCCGATACAAATCTTTCATCCACTCCTCGTAAGTGTGGATGATGCTCACCACCCGCTGACTCTGTGCTCGGTCAAACTACATAAGGAGCAAAAGACACATCAAAGTCCCATTTCAACCCTGACACCAAACAAAAGCGAGGACACGTACCCCACGGCTCCCCGGTGGGACCACTGCATCCAGCACCCTGGCCGGAACATCAACCGAAGGGGCCGGGCGACGGACCGGGAAGTTTTTCTCATCAACATCCTCCACGTCAGTGTCAGGGACCACGGATGGCACCCCCGACACGGTAGCCTGTTTCATTCAGAACAAACGTTAGCTGGTTGCACCACACAAAGATAAAGTGTAAGCAAAAGAAGGACACTTACCCCCGACCGAAAGTTGCCAGCCAAACGAGTCGAGGGGAAAACTCCGTGTAGGCCTGCTCATGACTCCTGTCTGGAGGGGTAGGCACTAAAAAGTACTCCGCAGGAGCTCCTGCTATGGCTTGTTCACGCCACGCTTCCTTCAAGAACTTGTTCTAAAAATATGGTGGATCACTCGGAACAAGTGGACCATCATTGTCGGGGATCAGTTGTCGCATCTCTCTTTCCCCCAAGAACCACTCAAAACCGAAAGGGTGCACCAACAGCACCCTCCGCCGGTCGCTTTCAGTCGAGCCCACTAACGTGCTGACGCCTCCCAAATGCCTCTCCCAAGGAAACCAAATGACCTGCACCAAACAGGTTAAAATTCCAAGCAAAATAACAAAAGCACCGCAAAGGCCCTTCACCTAACCTGATCGGGTCTCAAGTCAGCCAAAGCATCCCGGACCTCGCTAAGTCGCCAAGACCATTCGAGACATGCACTCCAGGAGCGACAAGCCGGAATCCTGACCTTACCAGATATGGTCACAAGCCTCAACTGACTAAAATTTTCGTACAGCCAAATCTAAAATGCGCACACCACATGTTAAGCAAGCAAAGCAAGACAACACGGGAAAAAAAAAAAACAAACGCATACCTCCAAGATCTGGACGAGCCCCTGGGAAGCCACCTACCCAACAAACTCATTCACCGGCGGAACTACGCTCCCCTCATCTCTCTTGAGTGAGGGCTGACCCCGTGTAGGCTTCTCCGCACTAGGCCGCCTGCAACATGACCTCAAGCCCCGCATCAGCACACCCCAAGACGGTATCCCCCAGTCATAGGTCGCTATGGTCGCAAAATCCTCCCGCAGGTGCGTGAGGTAAAAAAGATGCAGCATCGAGCCCTTATCAGAAAAGACCGTGGCGCCCAGCAAATACGCAATGAAAACACGGGGCTGACTGCTCGATGCTCATACCCTCCGACTCTAGGGAGGTGAAAATATCAACCACTCACTGAAGAGACAGCTTCGGGCGATCCCCGAACAACCTATGAAGGGGATTTCCAAAGAGAGCCAACACCTACTCGGGACTCAATATAACTCCAAAATCAAGCTACCGACCCCTACACGGGAGCCCCGAGATGACCGAAAACTCAAAAGGAGTAATCGTGATCTCACCCACTGGGAGGTGGAAGGTGTTCGTAGTGTCCCAGAAACGCTCGACAAGCGCCCTCGGGATAGCTCGAGACCCTGCACCCAAGATGGACACTGTCTCTACCAGACCCCCGAAGCCAGCCAACCTCACAAAGTCACGACTCTCCTCCCACAGCAGGGCATAAGCCGTCGCCACCTCACTGGCACAGCCATGGGTCTAATAGCGGTAGTCGGCGTCCTACAAAAAGGTAAAGCACAAGACAAAATCACTCGCTATGACCAACAAAACAACAACAAATCCTAAGCACTGGATTCTTCATCAAAACAACAGCAAATTCTAAGCACTGGATTTTCATCAAAACAAAAGCAAATCCTAAGCACTGGATTCTTCATCAGCAAAAACCACAGCAAATCGTAGACATTGGATTTTCTATCATCAAAAAGCCCTAAGCAGGGGGTTATTTCAACAAAGCAACAGCAAGTCCTAAACATTGGATTTCTTAAAGTAAACAACAAAGTCAACGAAAAGGCTTACATTCATGTGGCTGCCTGTAGACACCCCTCCCGGTGTCTCTTGAGTCCTCCACCGCCCAATGACGAACAACATGGCACACTCGGAAATAGTGGGCTCCCCTCTTCAAGTGAAAACCCCAAGAAGATAAAACCCAACACTCACCCTCACCTTCTAGCCCTCGCTCTAAGCTTTCCAGAACTTCAAACGGCTCCTCAATCGGAGTCTCGGATCAAAAGTAATGGGCGTATTTGTATTTCGACACAAAATCGAGCATGGAGCGGAAAACGGTTCAAGTATTCGCCCAAATTCCCCCGGGAATCTCAAATGGACCCGGATCCATGGATACATACCATATTGGGATTTTTAAGTACAGCCTACACTTGAGTTCTCGACCAATCAGAATGCAATCGTACAGTAAAATTCCCAGACCGCTCGAAAATGGCTCAGACCGCCGAACCGATCTTGAGACCGCCAGACCGGTCTCCAGATCGCCAGGTCGGTCTGGCAGACTGCCAAACCGGTCTCACCACCGGTCTGGCGGTGGGAGCTGGTGGTCCCAAACTGTTTTCTTCGTCGCCTTCCGCACTTTTGCGCCTATAAATACACCCCAAACTCTTCCATTTCGAGGAGGAGAACCTTTTGGGGGGAAGAAAAAGATAGCACATTTGGAAACTCAATACCCCTTTTTAAGAGAATTAACATCTCTTTAAAAGAATGATTCTTGAGAACACCATTATGATCGGCAAGAAACCAGAAAACAAACCCACCAAAACATCCCTTACATCACAAAACAAACCCACCACAAACATTCCTTACACCACAAAAACCTACAAAACAAGCCACAAAAGCCGTCAACTTGGGGTTACTAGCTTGAGGAAGATCCAAACAAAGGAGCTCCGATCCAAGGTAGCCATCTCGAGGGCGATCAACAAAAGGGTTGTTTCTTTGTGTGTTTATGTTCTTGCGTGCAAAATGAATCTTTCCCGAATTGAATCTTCATGCACACTCGGCTAAACACCACCTAAAAACTAGCATGCTCATATAATTAGCACTTTTGCATGAAATCTTGCTATTTGTTAAAGTGATCACCTTACAAAAATAAGCTTGCTCTTTGGTAGATAATTCGTGACAACCCACGTAGCTAATGCATAGTTAAGGGCAAATAAAATGGCGTGACGGATATTATGTGAATAAATGACATAATTCGCATTAGCTTGAAAAATCATTTGAATAAGTTCCGCATTCCCGAACTCAGTATCTCCCTTTCTTGGGCATTAAAGTCACGGCTTGGCACAGTTATGGTATCTTCCTAGATATCCGTGGCTGGCGACTTTTTCACTTTACAAAACAAATCGAACAAAACATGATATGCAACGGTTACGACAATCCCCATAAAACAAAAAAATAAGCCAGCAAGAGCTGCGCATTGCCAGCGGGTGTCGGGGCGGCAGGCAGGGTCCCACAGATTGGCGACTTCACTAGGGACTAAATGAGTAAGAGAATGCGGTTCCGAAAGTTTGGATCAAGCTAATGCATTGCTTGCCCTTTGTTTCACATGACATCTTGCCCGTTGCATTTATATATACATACTTGCATAAGAGTCTTACACAAAGTCCTCATGTTATCTACCAGAACTTCACCCTCGGATTTGTATTGTGCGCCGTTG
>BSSO01007827.1:0-10652 GCA_030267885.1 Mesembryanthemum crystallinum | reverse complement strand
GGTATTTTTTTTGACATCGGCGATATTTAGGTATTTTTATTGTGAACCGGCGACGTTTTGGTACTTTTTTGGGGAAAAAAAATGCAAATTCACCTAAAAACTTTCCCTGGAGAGAGAATTTTTGAATAAAAAATGATTTTTTAATCATTTATTGCAATTTTAGCCTATTTTCACTTCATTTAAAATTTGATGGGACTAATGTTAATTGTGAAATCTATCAAAAACAAAAAATCAGATATATTTGTAACCATTAATCAATGAGTGAGGTGTTTGATTTTCACTCTATAATCTTATAGCTCCTCAATCAGTTTTCCCCCTTCTATTAGAACCCTAACTTCCTCACCTTCTTCCCCTTTTTAACCGTAACAAATATATCTGATTCTTTTATTTTTTGGCAGATTTCACAATTAATATTAGTCCTATTAAATTTTAAATGAAGTGAAAATATGACAAAATGGTAGGAAATTACAATAGATGCAGTAAATAATTAAAAATAATCTTTGATTCAAAAGATTCTCTCTCCGGCGTATGTTTTTGGCTAAATTTGCATTTTTTTTTTCTAAAACAAACTACCAAAATGTCGCCAATTCCCAATAAAATACCTATATGTCACCGGTGTTAAAAATAAAAATAAAAAATACCAATCTGTCATGACCAGCAATTAAAAATCAGATATGGGTGAAATTCATCCATATTAGGTGGGCTCCACACTCTAACGGGATATTTATACTGCAAACGAGATAAATGAAAATTTCGTAAAATACAATTTATCCCGTTTAAATTTTAAATATCACGATAGAGGTTATAAAAATTGGTCAGTCCACCTGATATGGATAAATTTCATCCATATCAGATATGGATATAGCATTACTCAGTGTAAAATGGACTATAAGACCTTTTTTCCAAGTCTCATCGGTTTTTGTGCAAATTGATTTTGTTAAGGTGCGGACTTATGAGTATTTGTTGTTGAGCTTAGACTCTCATGCCTAAAATGTTTATGATCCCGAGTCCCAACACATTAGTCTTGGGTTTTCCACATCTCAACATGGGTCCATGAGACCATGACTCCATGAGTCCATTCCCCCATTCTAGTCGCTTATGGCTGTCTTGGGCTTTACACAAGCCAGCAGTATTTCTGGATTTTAATGGCCTTGTCCCATGAAGTACTAGTAATTACTCCATCCGTTCTCAATTGAAGTTGATGCTTGGTTTTCCGCAACTCACATCATGTGAGTTGCGGAAAACCAAGCGTCAACTTCAATTGAGAACGGAGGGAGTAATTGTTCCAGGTATATTTCTTAACTCCAACTCTTCTCCTTCACCATTGCAATTTATCAAATTCTGCTCTACATTTTATTTCTTTTCGAGTTTCATTTGTAGCAGTTTCCAGAGCCCTTTCATGCATACTTAGATCAATCTTTGCAAGATTGGATCTTTGAACTTGGCTGACATTCGTAGGAAACAGCAGGGATGAAGCAGTAAGGGGCCTGAAGCTGCCGTGGCCCCTCCTGAAGTCTATATTTTACATATGAAAGTGTAATGAAAAATATAATTTCTTATGTAATACGAATTTGATTTTCTCTGTATTGCTATGGCCCTTCCCACAACAAATACAAATATTTATAAGGATGTTTGACCCCTTTTAATGTTATCTTCTGGCTTTGTCTCTGGAAACAGTAAGTTACTATTCTATATGGAACTTTTTTTTTTTTTTTTTTTTAATGAATCTCGGTCAGGGAGATTTAAAAAACAAAGCTACAAATCTACTATTGTCTACAAGAATCAGTTGATGGAGAAGGCAATTATTAGCATAACAAGCATGTTAACTGTTTGATGAAATGTCTCTTTCAGAGCGATGCAACATCAACAACAGACAAATTGACCCATAACAACATTATTTACCAACATGGATTATTGGCACGGAGCTAGGTAAAGTAAAGCTCGACTATGTTTCAGTCAATTGCTGATCATGTCTTCATTCTGCAATTTCACGATTGATTTTAATACTAAGGTTTGCATTTGATTCTTGCCAGTGATGCATCTATGTTATCTGCAACATCCTAGAACCCGTAATTCGGATATAAGATTAGGAACTGTAAAAGGTGATTATTGAATGAGGTAAGGAATTAAGGATTGCCCTCTTACAAGAAATTACCGCTCCCCTATCCGAATTTAGTGGTAACACATTGTGAGTTCGAATTCATACTACTAAGTTTGACTATTTTTTCTACACAGAGGGAGTAACAACTAGTACAACAAGGGGTTTGGCGTAGATTTTTACCAATTAAAAACCTGTTTGGATTTTGCAAATTTTGTACAAGTTTGAATGCTCATTGCTAAAAAAATCATGGTATCATATATGTATTTCTCAGTGAAATCATCAGTGTTTTTTTTGGGTCTACACCTACCAATCAGGATATCCTACTACAAAACAGCATCAACTTGATTTACAATAAATATCCAAGCTCAAATAAGAGCTCCACCCTTGACATATTCAGTGATAGCCAAGCCAATGAGACCCAACATAGCGAGCCTGCCATTCCAGAGCTCGGCATTGGCATTCATCAAACCCTCTGTCTTTGCTTCTGCTCTTGACCCTTTGAACAACGGCACCAGGGATGCTGCTGACAGAAGAATGCTGGTTCCTAGGAACCACTGAGCACCGCCATCAGAGATCTGGGCAAATAAATCTGAGCCACTAGATAGCTCCACTGCAAGTGCAGCTACAAAGCCGATCATGGCCAGTCGGCCATTGATCCTCTCTGGTGCAGGTCCACTGAATGCAAACAGATCAGTGAAGTTTGTGCTTACCTGCCATCATCAGAAATACAAAGTAATGTTAGTTGAGCCTGTAGGTAAAGTGGATCTTACTTTCCACACATTGAAATTTTTTATCAATTGACTAGATAGTTAGATCTTAGATGTAAATTGTTTCAAGTATTAGAAAGTAGCATCTCTTAATTATATCTGGGCTAGATGAGTCAAAAACTCATGTCCAATAGCACTTATCCCAGCCAAAAAACAAAAAAAAAGAACATATAGTGCGATTGTTGAACAAAGAGTGGTATTTATGGACAAAAAATAGTAAGTTCTAAACACAAAAAGAACACGAAGACAGATATAAAAATGAGCGATACTTCGGGTGAACTGATGCTTCTGAAAGAAAAAGTGATACTTTTGATGGTTGCACCATGTGGCGGCCACACTAAAGAACCACTGTTATTTCATAAGTTTTTATAAGTAGTTGAGAGATTTATTAGACTATACAACATAAAAGTTTTTGCATTTTCATAATGACATTTGACATCTTACCTTTTTTTGAGGCTTAGGAGTTGGGGTGGCCATGGATGGAGATGACATAGGAGTTGGGGTGGGTGAAGATGGCTTAGGAGTTGATGGGGTGGGTGAAGATGAAGCAATCTTTGGTTCACCCTCAGGCTTCTCCTCAGCCATACACCTCACTCGGAGACCAACCCGGTTCTCCATTCGAGGCATGAGCCCTGATGGGAAAACCATCCGGGTCATCCTCGAGCTGTTTACTGTGCTACCTAGTGAGCTTGCTAAGAGGGATTGCATTTGCATTGCCATTGTTGATCCTTTTTGAGAGTTTGAAGACTAGAAGTGTAAGACTTTCTGTGTTTTGAAGTTGGAAAAAGATGCTTATTTGCTGATGAATATGGAGGGTGTAAGGCAGTGCATTTATAGTATCAGAAAAGGTAGGTTGGCAAATGGGGGGATGTTTGGGGTTCCACGTTGTATACTAAGGCAATGGAATCACGTAGTTACGTATACGTTCACACATTGTAAAGTTGCATGATGTGGGCTCTTTATTAACCACTTACATAAAGCCAGCCACTGTCAAAATTCAAATGTGAAGCATTTTTGTGGCTACCAAGATTTTTGGAGTTTCTTGGTCCTTTTTGCTTCTTGCTGGTACTTTCTGGTCCCTTCATCATTTAAAGGTTGGATTCCTGTATGTATGGGACCAATGGGCATATTGCAAGTTGGGAAACTAGGAAACATCAGTGTTGGAGCTGATATTGAATACTATTTCCATCTCATTTAAGTGTCTAGTTGAATTTAATTTCTGTTATATATGTGCCTGATTAATTCAGTAGCTTAAGTTTAATTATTACCTTCACTTGTCAACCTAAACTTTTTACAAGAGTTGCTTGTAAGAGTAAATACTACTCCATTTCATTTCAAGTCATGTGAAATTGTGATGCACATTATTTTTCTGGAAATTTATTCAGTGAAGTGCGCTGATCATCAGTTTATATGCGAAAATTACAGTAAGATAATTCAATGTTTCAAAAATCTTATTCTACTACTTAAGTGAAATTTATGTTTTCAAACGTAGAAATGTGAGATGTCATGTACGTGTTAGTCATTAGGAAACGACAATATTTCATTCAGGAATATAATGTAGTTTTAATACTAGTTAAGAACAAAAACAATTATGGTTGTGTCTTCATTTAGTTTTGCTCTCAAATTCCAAACCTAAGTAATTCTTGCATGAACAATCTTAAGTCTTAACAGTTGTCATTTCATTAAGGAAAAATCTCAATTACTCACCCATGTAATAAAACATGTAGTATTTATTATTGATTAATGCTACAGAAAATTATTAAGGAGGACTTAGAAATTACACTGTTACATGTTATACCTCAGATCATATACAGTCACTCCTAGTTCTCACTCTTCTGTTACATCATTGCAACAACACATAGTTGTTCCTTCAGCCATGTACCAAGCTCCTATCTGTCCCTCCCCTACATTTTCTCTCATCAGTTGTCTTTTCTAACTGGGAGGTTTACGAATATTCATGTTTTCTTTCAGTGATCCATTTGGTGCAGTCACCCATTTGTGCTTTGATTGATCATTGCAAGACTGGGATGTTTTTGAGATTAATTGGCTAACTTTTAAGAGATGGGGAAGTATTCTCCGATAGATAGGGAATCTGGAAAAAGAGCTATGCCATTGTCTACAAGGAACTAAAGCTGAACAGAACAAGTATCATAAGTTCTTAACTGTATGACGAAGGTCTCTCCAGACTGATGAAGTATCAAGAAGAAAACAGAATCAGAAACATGGATTCACACGGAGGTAAACTATAACTTGATAATGTTTCAATTAAGTCCTGTTCATGTGCACAATCTACAATGGAAGATTAATTTTGGTTGCATTCCATTGCTAAAGAAGATGATTAGTATTTGCATTTGATCCATGGTAATGATGCATGTTTATCTGAAAGGTACTAGCAAATTTTGTCATTTGGGTAGATAGTTAGGGAACAGAAAATTTGATTGATGAATGAGGTTACAAATACCCTTTTCTTAGAAATTCCTGATGACTCCATCCAAAATTAGTTGTCTTATCATCGAACAGTTATATAATAGGGGACTATTTACTAGACAGACGGAGTATAACAATTAGTTCAACAAGAACTGGATAAGACCAAGTGATTAACCAATAAATATTCTGCCTGGATTATGCAAAATCTGTTGAGCTTTGAATGCTCATTGCTAACAAGTATTTGTACAATTTTAAAGGTGTCATATGGTATTTCTCAGTGAAGTTCTCACCGTCGTTCTGTTTGGTTTAACATAATACAACACTAATTGCATCTAACTTGCAAATGACATGCAGTGGTAACCATGCTCAAACAAGAGCTCCACCAATGATATATTCAGTGAAAGCCAGGGCAACTAGACCCAACATAGCCAGTCTGCCATTCCAGAGCTCAGCTTTGGAGTTCATCAAACCCTCTGTCTTTGACTCTGCTATTACTCCTTTAAACAACGGCACCAATGATGCGACTGTTAACAGAATGCTGGTTCCTAGGAACCACTGAGCTCCCCCGTCGGTTATTTGAGCAAATAAATCTGTTCCCCTGGATATTTCCACACCTAGTGCCGCCGTGAATCCAATCATGGCGAGTCGGCCATTGATCCTCTCCGGTGCCAGTCCGCTAAATGCAAACACATCGGTGAAGCTAGTTTTTGCCTGCCATGATCAGAATTACAAAATTCCGTTTGTTAAGTTTATATTAAAGTGCAACTCTTACTACCAACAATGAAAAACTAACATATCGTTGGAGAGTATCTATTATTTCCACTATTACGAATTAGCATCTCTTCCCATCTAGCATAGATAATTCAGAAACTCGAGATACTATTGGCCAGGTTCATATTAGATTTGCATTTACTTCAGAAGGTTCTAAAGTGAATAGAGAGACGGTCATGGGCGGATCTACATTAGACAAAGGGTATGCACGTGCATACCCTGTCTTCTTGAACAAAAGTTAAGCGTAGTTATTAGTTAGCCTGGGCTTTTTCTCTCCCTAACTTTCCTTTGCAGTTTGTATAGCACAGATCAAGCACATAGCCATAGCCCATAGACTTGACAGGGATAGACCCTATTGATGGTGGCCATGGTGACTAATTGTCAATACTAACACTCACACAGGCACAATTACTTAAATATTAGAACTAAGCATTATCATTGATTTTCTCAGCTTTTCTCTGAAAATGTCTGACAACTAAAAAAAATACAAGCATTTTTTTTTTCTTACCTTATTTTCGCGCTTTTCCCTTCTAAATTTATTATCGTTTCAATACTCTAATCTCTCTTTCCCTCTCCTTCCTTTTCATTCTTTCTTTTGTGATTGGCCCTTGTTCCCCCAAATTCACATATGGCACAGTCCAGAACACCAACCAAATTATTAAGAGTATGTATTTTCTTTTCCTTTCTTTCAAAATTTAAATTATACATCTTCAATAGTTCAATTACAGTTTGGAATTTGATGTTTTACTATTATACTAGTTACATATATTATAATTTTTCCTTTTATGCCTTTTTTTTTTTTTAATAAATGTGCATACCCAGTTTCAAAATCCTGGATCCGCCACTGGAGACGGTAGGATAAGATACATAAAAGTCAGGCCTAACTTCATGATATTTAAATTACCTTTGGTTGAGGGGGCGTAGGAGTTGGGATGGGTGAAGATGAAGCAATGTTGGGTTCACCCTCAGGCCCCTGCTCAGCCATACACTTTACTCGTAGCCCAACCCGGTTCTCCAATCGGCACATGAGCCCTGATGGATAAGCCATCCGGGTCGTCCTTGAGCCATTTACTACGTCCCCTACAGGCCTTGCTAGGAGGGATTGCATTTGCATTGCCATTGTTTATCCTTTATGACAGTTTGAAAAATAGAAGTATAGACTTCCTGTGTTTTGTAGGTTGGAAAAAAGTGCTTATTTGCTGATGAGAATAGAGAGTGTAACGCAGTGTACTTATAGTGTTAGTTGCAAAAGGACGGAGTGATGGGTTCAAGCATATAGTATTAGTTGCAAATGGAGTGATGGGTTCATGTATGGGTTTCACACATTGTAAAGCTGTGCGATGTGGCTTTATATTTACCACTTAGCTTACATAATGAGGACAAGCACTAGTGTCAAAACTGAAATGTGAAGGTTTTTGCTAGGCAGGCCACAATGATCTTGGAGTTTCTTGGCCCTTTTTGCTACTACTTCGTGGAAAGTTTGGGTCCCTTCATCATCGTGCGGTTGAATTCTCGCAGTGGATTAAAAATGTAGGCAAAAATTTGCATGAACTTATTGTATAGTATATCCCAAAGGAATCATTCCTTTTATGAAGAAAAATCACTTACAATTTTTGAAAGATATCAAGAAAAATCAGCCGTTCCCTTAAAAATCATCCATATTTTGAAGAAAAGTTACTCTTATGTAAGTATATTATACGCTAAGTATATACAAGCCTCATAAATAAATGGGCACATTCAAGTTGGGAAACTAGGGATGCATGCCTTCAAGGTGTTGGATCTGTTTCCATCTTATGCAATTGTCTGTGAATATCAGCTAGCTAATAGATCAGTTAAGTTTTGGGGATCCGACACCATTCGGGTTAGGAATTCGTATAAATTGATCATTTTGGTGTCTCCTTTCAAAATAACAATGTACATTTGAATTGAATTACTGTAAGTTCTTTGTTTTGGCAATATCCCCTCCATTGGTGAAGCAATAATAAACTTTTAGGTGTAAGTGCTTGGTCATAGCATACTGTGAAGTATAATTTTGAGTTGTTTGGAAATGGCTAGAATTTTTATTTATTTATTTTTGAATGGTTAAAAAAAGTTAGTATTAAGCTTTTGATTGAGATGGTCTCTTCACATGGTATCGGAGTTTCAATAAGCATAATCTATGCTTCAAAGCACAAAGGACATATGCGTGTGGGGATGTATTAGGAGATAAATAATTAATTGGGGTCTCTAACCATTAGTTTTAAGTTTTTAATTAGGTTGCTTCCTCCACAGTTAGAATGAGGTAAGTATAAAGATATTATTCTACCTTCCTACGAGTCCTGCATCGAAAAAATAAGCTAAGTGAGAGAAGATGCAAAGAACATGCATCTATATAAAACAAAAATATTCAAATTCACATTTCTTGATCTTTTAGCCGAATGTTAGTGTAACTAAGATATGAATTCTTTTTAAATAACAATGGTCTTTAAAAAGAAAATCATGGTTTAGAAAAGATATATTCTTTAAATGAATAATGATTTGGGTCTATTTTTGTTAGTTAAATTACCCGGGTGGCCGTGGTGGCAGTGGCCATGGTAGTGGATGGGTGTTCCACCTTAAGGGAGGAGGGAGAGAGGCGAGAGAATAGCTAGTAAAGTGTGGGTTTAAGAGGAAAGGTAAAATAGAAGTTGTCCTGCAAAAATTAAAAACTCGCCTTGTGAAAATTAAGTCCCACTAGCAAACTAGTATTGGTAGTTTGAAAAATTTGATGATAACTATCTTTTAAGTTCCACTTTTTACGAATAACTACCTTATAAAATGTTTTTTGAAAATAACGACCTTATAACTACTTTTTTTTTTTTTTTTCTTGTCGATCACTACCTCATACCCTATTCCGGCCAAAAAAGCATGTGAATTGACCATTTTACCCTAGTTTAATTAGTAATGGGTTTTATTTTATTTTTTATTTTTTTTGTTTTCCCTCCCCTTTTCTTACTTCCTTTCAAATATCAAAATAAGTAGTACCACCTTAAAAAAAAATAGTTATTTTCAGAAAATAGTGAGGGGTAAAATGGTCATTTCACATCTTTTTTCGCCGAAAAAGGGGCTAAGGTAGTGATCCACAAAAAAAAATGGTTATAAGGTAGTTATTTTCAAAAAAAAAAAAATAAAAATTATAAGGTAGTTATTCGCAAAAAGTGGAACTTAAAAAGTACTCCATCCATTTCACTAAAATCTTGACGCCCTGACTTTCACGGTCTTCAAGACAACACTTTGACCATGAATAATTATATTTATATAAACTCGAAAATTTATAAAAATTTGATATTTTGAAAATACTACTCTCTCCGTCTTTGAATAAACTTTTCAGTTTCCTTTTTAGTACGTCCATGAATAAACTTTCCAATTCTTTTTTTGGCCAATAATTGTACAAATGTTACAAAAGTAACCCTCCTTATATTTGCCTCTAAAACTTTATTCCCTCTTTTTTCACTTTATACAAGGGGTAGAGAGTAATTTTGTCTCATTCTTGGTATGTGTGCATAAAGCAACTGTAAAGATTATTCAAGGACGGATAGAATATTTAAGATGAACACAAAAATGGTGTTTTTACTTTGAAAATCATTATAATTTTGCATATATTAAAAGTCAAAGTTTTTTGAAAAGTTTGGGCGTCAATTTTGAAAAGTTTGGGCGTCAAGATTTTAGTGAAACGGAGGGAGTAGTTATTGGCAAATTTTTCTAGTAGTTTCACAAAATCATGTTGACTTTATATTTTTCTCTTTTTTATAATTTTAATTGATAAAAAAATGTAGAAAAATAAAAGATGTAGAGAAAGTTTCAAAAATACATACCTAGAAAATTTTAAAATTACAAAAGATAGATAGACAAAAATTTGGAATTTTTATTTAAAAATTTAAATATTTTTAGTGTTTTTTCCATTTTTTTACTTATTTTATTATTTTCAAGTTTTTAAAATGTTTAATTAATTTTAAAATTTTTAGTGATTGTGTTTCTATGCTTTTAATTTATTTTTTTAATCAACTGGTATTATAAAAGGGAGAAATATAAAAGTCAAACATAGTCAATACAAAAAGATACATAGGGCATTATAGTCTTTTTAAGACTTGGTGGGTACGTTGGTTACTTCATTGAAAATTTAGAGTTACTACATGCACACTTCAAAAAGAAATAATACCACTTGAATTATACCAGAAAATTTAAGAATAGACTTAATATTCAGAAAATATTGTACATCGGATGCTCGTTGCTTTTTAGTATATGTAAGTGAAGTTGTCCCTATTCAGTTTGGTTTAACACAATAATACAAGTATACAACACTAATTAATTGCATCTAACTAGATATATATATATGCAGTAAACATGCATGTTCAAACAAGAGCTCCACCAGTGACATATTCAGTAAAAGCCAAGGCAATGAGACCCAACATAGCAATTCTGCCATTCCAGAGCTCAGCATTGGCATTCATCAAACCCTCTGTCTTTGACTCTGCTCTCACTCCTTTAAACAACGGCACCAAAGATGCTACTGATAGTAGAATGCTCGTTCCTAGGAACCATTCAGCTCCGCCGTCGGATATCTGGGA
>BSSO01007826.1:0-10655 GCA_030267885.1 Mesembryanthemum crystallinum | reverse complement strand
AAAGGACATCTAAGCTTATAAGTTAACCAAATACTCCCTCCATACATTTCAAATGTTTACAAATCATTTGGGCACAAAATTTAAAAAACCAAAAGAAGGGGGATTTGGTTTACAAAAATGCCCTTAATGGATAACAATTTTATATTGGAGAGGAGTGTTTGGGGATAAAATTTAATAAACCAAAAGTAAATAATGGAGGGGTATTATAGATAGGATTGTGTATAAAATTTGATTTGTAAACATTTGATATGGACTTAATTTTGGAGGTTAATAAACATTTGAGATGAACGGAGTGAGTAGTAAAGTAAATTACTAATTCTAATACAAAATTAACCAATTCTAATTGGTAAAAAATCCACTTCCAATAAGCATTTTTTTGGTTCCACTCACGCCTAATTAGATAAGATTATAAACGTGAATGAATTTTTATTTTCAACACATGCATTATGTGATGCAAAATTTCACATTAAAGCGAATAAACACAGTAAATTTCAAGAAAAAAAATGTTATACAAATGAACTCATAAAAAAGAAAGAAAAGGAAAAATCTAATAATGATATCATAACAATCAACTCATAAACTAGTTGATATGATAAAGTTGAAAGATTTGAGTCTGTTTATAAGCTCATGAAAGATTTGAGTCTGTTAAAGTAACTAATAAAGTTTCTTATAAAAAGATTTGAGTAACAAAGCCATAACTTTACTTGATGAACCATAGCTTTACTTGTCTATGTTGTGCCTCTTCCATGGACTTGCTTGAATGTATTCGCTCACTTAAAATTGGGTCCAATGCAACGGACAACAAAAGCCATGTTTGTCACGCAATTTTTTATTTTTTTTCAAATATTTAACCTCTTTTTTAACCAAAAAAAATTAAGTTGCCTTGTTTGAATAAGCAAGTTTGTACTAGCTGTTTTTGAAACCAAATAAATAAAACAATGAATGACTACTTACATACCCAGAGTTTTTGAAAAATGTTCAACTATGGAGTAACTTACAACTACATTTCACAACTTTCAGCTAAAGGTCACAAGTCACAACCATAACTAAAGTCTAAAGCTACAACCAGTTGTCCAAAAGTAGCTTTAAGCTCTTGTTACTAGTCAGAGGATGAAAGGGTATTAGAGCCTAAATTATAAGTTGGACTCTTTTTCATAGTTTAGGTGTACAATGGTCACATAGAGTATGTCAAATAACAAACTTTGACAAATACTCCATATATTTTGTGCTCTTCAACTACCTGCAGCCAGTTCATCTTGGTTCAGAAAAACTCAGCAAACTTCTTCTGTGAACTACTACTTCTTACAGTTTCTGTGCAGTTAATTTCGACGAATTTCAGATGAAGACAACACAGCCTTTCACTGAGAATTCATGTTCTTGTGAAATGTTCAATTCTGCCAAGAAAGTTCAGTAGCTGTAAATCAAGGTAATGGTACCCAAGGATTGTAGTAAATGATAGCAGAATATCAAAGATGAAACATTCAACTCTTTGTAACAGAATGAGAGGAGAAAATGCTTATATTATCATTAACAATCTCACAAAACTGGACTCCACATTTACTTATGTGGGTATGGTTGATAAATACAAGGAGAAAAATGGTGAATACAATAGCAAGTAGCAACGAAGCGACAGCTTCTGGTTTTCTCCTTCACCCCCAGACAGAAAATTTCTTGCAGAAAGAATTGTGGTGCATGCAAAAAACATATAGGCTATATATTGCTGAAGGAAAGAGAGAAACTTCTGTCCAATACACCATCAATGGACTGATATGAAGCAACATGCCTTGTTACCTCGACAAGCAATAATCTTGAATAATTGCGATGATGAAGCTCTATGCATCGTATTTGCAAAGGTTTTCGAATCCCATGTACTCGTGTCGTTGGATCTTTCCAATCATGTTGTGTATGCCAACTCCACCTGGAAAAACATAAGCAAAGCATAACGTCAAATGGTGATCTTGTGTATATTTTCTCATTGGTTGATCATGGAAGTTGAAATGCCAGCAAGATTCTCTGAATGAGTATATTGAACTCAGTAACTCACCTAGTGAGACAGCGCTCACAAAGATTGTGAAAGCGAGGATGAAGATAATGAGAGATGCCCTCCCTAGAATAATGATCATCCTTCTGACAACATGTTGTCCAACGAAGGCAGCCAGAGTAGCCCAAGCTACAAAGTAGAGTGCTGCAAGTAGAATAAAAAGAAAATTATCAGCACCAGAACATTCCACATCTGCTACACTGTTATTGCTTAAGTTGATTTAATGCTCTCTTCTTACCCCCCCCCCCCCCCCAAAAAAAAAAAAAATAGTAATATAAATACCATCCGGATCCTCTGCTGTTTCTGTTCTTATACTGAGCTCTTTTTTTCCCTTTCTCTCTCTACCCATAAAATTTCCAAAAAACTCCTGCTATTTACAGAGGGTAAAAGGAACAACAACAGCAGAGAAATCGGGCTTATAATAATAGGCTAATGGTGATACATTTTAATTTCAAGAGAAAGTGGCCATAAGGGTTCGGACAGAAACAATAGTGAGATATTAATGTGCTTGCTTACCATAAGGAACTGGAAAACGTTTGATAAGGTAGTACTCAACGACAGACATAGACGAGGAGAAAGTCATTGCAAAGGTGGCAGTGGCACTTGACACCTGCAGATATTTATGAAGAGTTAGGAACTTAGGATATATCAAGTGTTAGATGTCGTCTAACATTCAATTTGTTAACAACCATACTAAAAACTTGAGCAAAATAGACATCTATCCAACTCCAAAGTTTTATCACCAAAGAATGCAATGTGGGTCAGCTCATATTGCCCAACTTCAATAATTCACTGATTTTTGAGAACCAGTTGAATTATGCCATACAACGGAATTATATCTCAGAAGATCACTCTGTTAACATATTTGTCAGAGTACTATAATTCAGTTTTCACCACTAACTACTTTTGAAAATATGTCTGCATATCCTCTTGCAGCCACGGGTCCAATGGCAACAACTGCAAACACACCAGATTCATAAGTTCATAGAAGCAAGTCTCACCTGAGGAGGAACTCCAAGCTCCAAAAACATTGGACCCAGAATAAATCCACCACCAAGTCCAAGCAGCCCACCGACCATACCAGCCAATATTCCGGATGCACAATATAAGATCAGTTGATGTACTTTCCAGTTAGTATCTGTATCTCCTTTGGAGGAAATTCTTCTCCGTCCCTTGTACAAGCTGACTGCTTCGTACAAAGATACACCAACAGCAACAGGTATCTGGAAAACATAAGGAATATGGTAAGTTTCTTTATAAATAGTGAGAGGGATAGATACTTTCATTCATCATCAGTTGAATGCATAGAAAATACCTGCAAGAAGTTCACCACCCAATATGCCACTGAACAAGTAGCTGTATTTTGCTGTTGGGATACGTAGCTTTTGCAAGTTAGTAATGGTTACACAAGGTAACTAAGAAACGAAAATCTCTCACAAGAAAGTAGAGGGGGTTAAACAAAGAACCTTGATAATCTGCAAGGCAAGGAATGCCACCCAAACAAAGCAGAGGAGACCAACTTCCTTCCAGTAAACATTCTCAAGAATAGGAGCCTAAAAATGAGTACATTATCATGAGCCAAACAGGTAGATGCCATGAAATAGGTATCAGCTTCTCAAAAGGTTACATTACCTCTCTATCCTCCTTCTCCGGGCCAGCAGGAAGGGGCTCATATTCGACTCCATCAGCACCTGAAATGAGAAAATATTTCCTTTAATTTCACATGTAAAAAAAGATGGACTAATATAACATAATATCAGTATAAATGCTTCAAAGTAACAAGTAGATCAACATACCATTTGACTCAGCACGTTTAGCTGCCTCCTGTAACCAAATGCAATATAATTAGACAGGGAAAGAACAAAGTTTAATTGTGTTCCACGCTGGATTGAATGTTTCCATGACATAGTTAAGATTTATTTAGTCATCAAGAAATTAAAACGGAGATTATTAAATGGATGTTATTAAGTTCCCATCTATTGTGGCAAACAAGTGACCCTTAATACTAGTTCAGAGTCAAAGACACATTAAAATTCAGAATCAGAAGAACATTTCAATAAGCAAATGTTAAAAACAATCAAGTTCACTAACTTTCTGCATCAGGGTTTCTTTCTTCCAAGTGTCAATACCCCTCATAAATGCCTTTGTTGATGTGCCTGCAGAAAGCCGTGCTCAGATCAGATTGCTGTCAGGACTAAAGGCTTATATTCAAGCAACAATGGAATCAGAACTTACCTACGAAAAGAACAATAAGCAGTACTGTGACCATCCAGTCAGCAAAAATCACATTAAAAGCAACACCAATACTAATTCCCAGCATGAGCATTGGCTGGAAAAGCAGGGCCAAGTCGTAGTCAATGATTGGCAAATCAAGTGTAGGATGTCTTAACTTCAGATTGTAATACACAGTTGAGCCAGCAGCACCCATGATCATACCTAAAAGATGAAACAAACCCAATTAGCAAAGTTAAACTACTAAACTAGGAGTACTACACGCAGCACAATTTAGTTGAGGTGCCATAGCAAATACTGTTTTAGTTGTTCCATTATTCTGACAGACAAACAATTAATTTAAAACTCTTACATTTCGATATGGCAGTGGCAGATTTTGGATCAAACCCAACGACTAGAGTAAGCATTGGGACAAAAATGCCACCACCTCCAACACCGCCAACACTTCCAAATGCAGCTCCCAAAAATCCAATGATCGTTCCCACGACAATTTGCCAATCAAATTTCATGTCCTGAAAATCACAATAAAATAAACAAAGAGTGATATAAATGTAGTGACCAACGAGGTAAATCGTAACTCCTACATATCTAATTATCTATCAACAGATTAGCTAAACACAATAGCAGCGACCAACCAAGTTTTAACTCATTCAGTGGGTGTGGCCTCAGATTTTCAGTTGCTGCAACTAATAACATGAGCAGTATTAGCTTCAGTGGCATGAACACAAGCTTCCTTTCTCAACAAAGTGAAGTTCATTATGACCCCGCTCANAAAAAAAAAAAAAAAGAGCTCTTCATTCAGGGCACTAATAGGTGCTAAAATCACCATTAAAACACCACTAAATTCTTCCAATATCTTTTTCATCAAAAATCACAGAGAAATAAAAAGTACACGTTAAGACACTATGCAACAGGATACAAATGACATTAAAATAATCAAAACTTCATAATTGATGCATACAATGCTTTGGCATATGAAAATTATGCAACCCAAAACACATAAACCAATACTAGAATAGGGTTAAACAGAGGGTTTTTGGTTAAGTGCTAAATTTCAGTAAACAAAGTAGTACTAATAAGAGTATCAAATAAACAATAACTCCATTAAACAATCATGACCCAACAGAATATTCAAAAAGAACACAATGATCAAAAGCACATAGTAATAACAAAAAGGGTTTTTCTAAATTCCAAAGCTTTAGTATAAATTGATAAAATTACCGGCCAAACATGGTGGTAACCAGTTTCATCAGACTGCCACAAGAAATGGAAAATCCGCTTGATAGGATCCTCCAATGGAGACATGGGCGCCATATTCGTCGAGTTCTGGGTAGTTTTCAAGCTTTTTCTCTCAGCTGAAGCCACCATAGAAGCTACCAAGAAGCTCAAAGCGATCATAGAAATCGATCTCAAAATCCGCCATTGAGGCCCTGCAAAAATACCCATTTTCTACTTTTGCCCTCTATTCAAAATTTCCCACTAACCCAGAAAAATTTCTCACTCAAAAGTGAGACTTTATGAGAAAATCTCCAATTTTCTCTCTCTCTCTCTCTCTCTCTCTCCTTGTGGGATGGTGTTGAAAGTGTGGTGGGGGGATATGATGATTAATATAAAGTGAAGATGAAAAATTTGGGGAGTATTTATAATAAAAATTGTGGGGAGTGCCAATAATTGGATTTTGGGTGGTAGATGTGAAGTGTAAAGCCACCATTGAATATTCAAACCCTATTTTGATTTGTTTTCTCTCTCTCTCTCTTACGTATTTTGGAGAAATTGAATTCGTAGATGGTTGTTTGTAGGCAGCCACCCATTGGAGATTCCAACTATGCTGGCCAAAGAGATACCTTAATTGGGTTTGGAGTATTATGGATTTTTTTTTTTTTTTAACAGTTATTTGGAATTGAACTGAATTGAACAATTGAACTAAACCACCTGAAATGAGGTTCAATAAGGTGATGAATTAGGGTGTGTTTAGTTTGCCTAAAAGTATCTGAACTAGACTTAATTAAACGACCTGAAATAGGATTCAATAAGTTGAAATGAACACACGTCTTGAAATGAAACAGTACTGTGAATTAAGTAACACGATCAAAAAGTATTCATTTATTCTTATGGTATTGTAGAACCTTAAAAAAATTTCAATTATAAGGAGCAAGATTATGTTCATTTTATTGTCAATATTTTATATATTTTGTTTTATTTAACGCATTAATTTGATTCAGTTCCCTTGCTAATACACGAGAAAAAAAAGGAGATTCAAATTAATTCAGCACTATTAAATTTAAATATACATCTTTTTTATTAGAAAAATTTGATGCCAATAATCCAACCTTTGGGCGGTTCAACAAAAATAATCCCACATTCAGAAATTAATAAGAATAATCCTACATTTACCTTTGTCCCATAATAATAGGCCAAGTGACATTTCCGTTACCTCCAAATTACAGAAATGGTGATGTGGCAGGGGTTAAAAGGTAAACGATTCAATGACATTAGTAATAAACCCTCACCATGCCATCATTTCCGTAATTGGGAGCTAACAAAACTGTTACTTGACCCATTATTGTGGGACGAAAGTAAATTTGGGATTATTCTTGTCAATTTTTAAATGTGGGATTATTTTTGTTGGACCGCCCAAAAGTTGGATTATTGGCATCAAATTTTCCTTTTTATTATTGATAATAATAAATAAATAATTTCTCTTTTTTTCTTTTTAGAATGAATAAATAAATAAATTATTGGAGAATATAGAGAGGAGATCGAGGGGACTAAGGAGAAATAATAAAGACTCTTGTGGTCCTCAAGATAAAACAAACAAAAAAAACAAAAACATAAAGATAAATTGACTTTTCCATTTAAGTTGTTTGATCAGTTAGGGTACCACTCTCAATAACAATTTTTTTTGGTTGTAACATTCAGCAATAATTTTTTTTTGGTTTTAACTAGGATTCCACCGCCGATAACAGTGACTAATCCACAAGCCCCGAGGGCTCCACTTTAGGGTAAATGGCTGGCCAAGAATCTCTTTCCATTCGCAAGGGTTGAGAATCGAACTCCCGACCACTTGGTTAAGGGACTAAGTGAGCTACCAGAACGCCAATACCAACTTGGTTTCAGCAACAAATTATTTTGGTTGTAGCTTTCAGCAACAAATTTAAGCTGGTGCAGTTCCCTTAACAAATTCAATCCCTATCGTTAAGAAAAGAATCACCCATTTCTTAAGAAAAGTCACCCTTATTTTATGTATTAAAAATCACCCATATTCTTAAGAAAAATCACCTAATAAATATAACATTATTATTATTATTATTATTATTATTATTATTATTATTATTATTATTATTATTATTATTATCATCTAATGAACTGCCAAACATATATCAAAAGTTTACTAGTAAACAAGCTTTACCTTATACACCATGTCAAGCAAGGGTTCGAGCCTTTTGGGGAGCATCTACACGAACTTATTCATTAAATATCGAAGCCGTGCGTTAGGAGCAGCCCTTTAACTACGCCCCCCCAAAAAAAAGAAGTTCCTTCTTATATACATTGAAAAAAAATTATAATTTTCTTTCTTTCTTTCTTTCTTATATTACTATTAATTTGGCAACCATCAAGGTCTGACATGTCCCCCATCCTTCTTTTTTTGGCTAGTTTAAGCACCAACAATATTACATGTGTAAATTGTAATACATGAAAAAAGAACACTAGTACATTTTCACGGGTGTGTCATTTGAGAGGGACATGCAACAGTTTTTGTAGCCAATAGAGTCTTATCTAGTTTTCAATTACTACTTGAAGGGTCAAAATTCATACTTAATATATTGGGTCATAATAGCTCATAATAAGTTAATTTAGCACAAGCAACAATTTAATTTAGTCACTTAATTGAAGGTAAAGCTATCACTCCATATATAGTAACTAGATGTTATTTTTGTTTTTGTTATATAAAATAGTAATTGATGTTATTGGAGCAATAATGAATGCTTTTTTATTCATATATCTGGAAACGACATATATAATATACGAATATATTGTGTTTAAACTTAAAAAAAATAAGAATAGATATCCCTCATTCTACAAATAAAATTTTGTTTTTGTTTTCAATGTCAAACTTTGATCGTCAAATTATGAAAAATATATATTTTTTCACAATATGAAAAATGTAATTGTTATACTAGCATTGAAAAATACATAAACAGTTTGAATCATTCTTGATAATTTTTAAATATGATTTGGAAATCTCAATGATCAAATTTGATGCCAGAAAACATAGGTGACAATATTTTGTGAACAACAGAGGTAAGAATCAGTGTATCATGTTCAAGCTACATTAGTTGCAAGGTCAAATTCAAAAGTATGCCTGATAAATGCAATATCATTTGAAATCAAATCCTTCTTTTCAGATTTTCATTCCACTCGAATCCTTATTCTCATTCACAATCGTTTGATGTTGACGAATCAATTAAGAACGAATAGATTACTTATAAAACTTAACACGACATACCTACGTATATACAACAAAGTATAGTACTCAAATTTAATATAGTACAATATGATATTCACAAGACATTGATCTAGGCAAGCAAATTCAAGTCGATGATGAGGAACATCATAAAAACACAACCAATTTCGGATTCGACTCGATTCGATATTATTGAATACAAATATAATTGTGGTAGGGAAAGTTAAATATATGGTTATGAATTCAATAGGAGCAAATTATGGACAAGGTACTTTAATAGCTCAAAGGGCACAAGAAAGGGTAAAGGATAAAGGAATTCAGCGTCACGTTGTGAAACAAAGAAATGGCCTTTTGTGCCCAATTCTTGATAAGGACATGTTTGGTTTGGTTTGTTGTGTTTCGTTTCTGGTTGAAATAATAGTAGCAGTAATTACATTTTGAGACCTCCTCAATAATTATTCATTTCTTATTGGTCATATGGTCTATTGTTTGCACTAAATTATTGTTCACTTATTATTGCAGCAAGTGCCATGATTCATGATTCATGTGAGCTATTAATTTATAGTTTTTCCTTGAAAAAAATAATTTATAATTTTTGTAGCTCAAATTTTTAAGTGACTATAGATTTATGTGAAACATGCATTGATGAATGCATGTTGGTTGTTCAAATTCTCAACCATATTCAAGGACAAGGAGTATGGTTTGTGTAGAAGTGGTCAAATTTTGTTCAAATAGTTAGTAATCGTAGTTAGTATATGTTTGGTTGAAATTAGATGTTTCAATTATGGAAAGTATGAAACTGGTGAGTTGTTTAACCAATAAAGCTATTTGCAAAATCGGAAAAATAGAATTATATTATGAAAAGAGTATAAAAAAGAAAGTAAAACTTACAAGAAGCTAATGAAGTAAGTTTATACTATGTCTTTGAAATACACAGTTCGTATATGAACCAAAACTTATATCAAACCCTTACACTTAAGCGATGATATATAATTAAAAATGACTTCCACTAGTAAAACTTATTTTCGTTCTTGAAAACAAAATATAAATGACGATTAAAGGGAATCGAACACCACAAGTGAAACATACAATCATATATTAATATACAAATTCAACCTTTACAAAAGCAGAATAAGAAAAAGAACATAACCACCTTCATATGAAGCTCACTAATTTATTTATTAGTGATCGTACATGAGATTCATGAATTACATAATGCCCAATTAATTACTAGTAGTAGGAGTAAAATCTTTGTTTCTTCAATGATTGAAGTTTGATAAGTAAGAAAAAACAATAATAATGAAAGACCATTTTAGGTGAAACCAAAATTGTTATCTTTATTGCTTAAAAAAAAAAATGTTTATCTTTATGGAAAAAGCCAAAAATTGATTCAAAGGACACGGAATTGGTGAGTTGGACGGAGATTTAAATAAATAAATAAATACAAATAAAATGGAGTACCAAATTGCTAAAACAAGCACATGCTCAATTAACACACATCACACACGTACTAGTATATATCCGTTAAAAAGTCAAATCTGGCGATTGCACAGCAGACAAGTAAAGAAGATTTCTTTTGGTGAATTTGAAGATTTTTTAATCGTCATCTTTTTTTTTTTTTTTTTTCAAATCGCAAATTCTTAAAACACTCTGCATGCCTCTGATGACACGATTCAACTTCTGAACATGTTTTAGCAATCAGTCCCTCTCTTATCATCATGCGGCGAACCTTTACGACAAAGCGAGTATTAGGTAAGCAAAAGATAATACTCCCTCCGTCCCTCACTTATCTTAATAAACCATGCAAAATCAAGTCTCCTATTTAGCTTAACAAACCAATATTTTCCTCATATCCTCCTTATTCACCCTTCCACTATCTTTTCAATCCAATTTAAAATTATACTTTCTCTCTCCAAT
>BSSO01007825.1:0-10655 GCA_030267885.1 Mesembryanthemum crystallinum | reverse complement strand
GGAGATAGATGAGGGTAAATTTTGGTTTGTAAACATTTGAAGTGGACAAAATTTTTAGAGGTTTGTAAACATTTGAAATGAACGGAGGGAGTACTTGCTAGGCGGCTCAACGACAGATGACTCATTCTCTTCAGTGAGGTTTCCAATGACGGCGTGTTTATTTATTAATATTATTTTTTGAACTACGAACGTGTTCTCGTGCTAGATCTGTGTTTGGACTCTCTAGATGACGGATTCTTGCCCTCAACAACAAAAGTTTCTATTGATGTGTATCACTTTTTACGTTTTATTTAATGTTCTCAGTTCTTCTTGCAAGGAATAGTCTTGTGGCTATAGCGTGAATTATATGTGACGACCAATAAATATCACTTTTCAATCCAAAACTATCCCTTATTGCTTGAAATATATCACTTGAGTATAAATGTATCACCTATTATCCTAAAACACTTAGTATCACTAATTTTAAACGGATTGGTACAGGGACGAAACATCATGAGGGCTTGGGATGGCCATGGTCACCCCCAACCCTCATGCAGTACCTGTATATTAAGAGGGTGGAAGCCATTGTACACACTTGCATACTGCTTTCATCATTATGGCCCCCCTTTTACTATGAAAACAAATAATTCCGAACTTTTATCAAAAAATTGGCAACAAATTACATGAGTGAGAAGAGAGGTTCTATGGTTTGGGATAGAGTTTAAGGTATCATTTTTGCAAAATTTTCTTCATTGTGCTGCCATGTAACTATTTATGGTCTTAGATCTATAAAGAACATGAAATTTCAAGGTTATGGGGTGAAATCGGCGGAAAATTTTGACGCCGACTATGATTTTGAGTCGGTCTCTGTTTCAAAGAATTCTAGTAGAGAATGGAAGGGGCTGAAAAACTGTAGCTGGCTAAAAATGTGGCTTTATCTTTATTAATGAGCCCAACTTGTACATCCTTAATTTTTACCCCTAAACTCATGATCTATCCTATTTATTTCCACCAGTAAGATATGATTCAAGTAGTAGTACCTTTTACTTAATACTTTTTTATTGACCTTTTTTTTTTTTTGATTTCGTTTGTTTTGTAAGAAATATAAGAAAAGTAAGACCAACCAGAATTTGTAATTTATCTTTTTTCGTGAAGGTGCACCAAAATTAACTGGAGTAACGCAAAAACTTATATAGAGCGGTAATTAAAGTATTAGACGTCCCTATAAGACCGTCTTAATAAAGGTCATTGTTGACCTCCAACTGCCGGCTTCGTCCCTGGATTGGTATGTGAGATAGCCGTAAATATACTCCATCCGTCCCTTATTTAGCTTTCAGAAACAACTAAAATTTTGTCCCTTATTTAACTTTCAAAACCCACAAATCACCAACTCTTCCCTTTAATACCCCCAACTAACAAACCAATACAATAAACAATCTTTCTTTCTCTCTCCAATCACTCTCTCTCCAAAAATATAGAAATGATAAAATAATAAGCACATGGGTTCTACTCCTTCAAAGACAAAATTGTACAAAACACTTCTCCTTAAATCTCACCCCATATCAATTTCGCAAGTTAAATAAGGGACGGAGGAAGTATTTTTCATATGTATTTCTACAAATGTGTTCAGTTGTTGGCTCCATACTCGCTTAATGACCCATTTCCCTTTTCTTTTCTTTTCTTTTTTTATTGTTTTAATAGCGCCAGCATTGGTTTCCTACATTATTTACTCAATGATTGATTTGACATGATTTTCAATTGCATTCATAAAACTCCTAATAACGAATGACTCAATTTTAAACTTAAGTTGTGGCAAGATTTATCACCATCCTCCTCAATTTGTTCTTTAAGTACTACTCCCTCCGTCCCGCAATTAGCTTTCAAAAATACTATAGCATATTTTTTTGTCCCAAAATTAGCTTTCAAAACCAAGAAAAACCCATAACTTTCCTATAACACCCATCCACTAGCTAACTCACAAATACAATAATAAATATACACTCTATCTCCGATCACTCTCTCTCTCTATTATTTTATTCTCTTCACTAACTCACAAATACAATAAAAAATATACACTCTCTCTTCAATCACTCTCTCTCTTTCTATTATTTTATTCTCTCCACTAACTCACAAATACAATAAAAAAATATACTTCCACTACAAGGGTAAATATGTCTAAAAACACTCACCTCAAATTTTGTACCCTCTCAATTTATGAAAGTTAATTGCGGGACGGAGGGAGTAGTATACTACTACTTTGTACTACCTTAGTTCCTATGGTCTACGAGACAACACTTTAACCATATATAATTACAATTCTATAACTATAAAAATTTGATATTTTGGAAGTGCTAGTTAAAATGAATCTAAAAATATTATTTTTATTTTGTAAAACTTTATAACCTTTCATAATTTAATGGTTAAAATTTACAATATTTAACCTCAAAAAGTCAAAAACAAGATAAAATAGAAACGCAGGTAGTAATACTTGAATCATTCATATATCATGATTGATGAATGACCAAATTCGAATCTGAGACTATCCACTACCACCAACTAGCGTCCTCTAAATGCCACTTATCGAAGTGGACAATGAAGTTAGTTTATTTATTCATTCTCAAGTAGATGACGAAAATCACTTTAAAAGATTTCTCTTTTCGGCTGTGACCAACGTTAAACTATTAACACGGCCGTACCAGGAACATGATGACGATGATATAATTGGCTTTATCTATGATAATGATTTGCCAAATATTAAAAATCAAAGGAAAACAAAATGTCTGTTAATGACCTAGACCCAATTAACAAAGCCTAATAAGTGAAAATGACGTTTAAGGGTTTCTCTTTCCTGTGAACAATGTTAACCACGCCAAGCTTATCGCTTTCCGTTATCATGAATTCACGATAAGATCACTCATACAGAATCAAGATAATCTAAGAAATGTTGATATTCTTCTATGATACGGATAGAAAAAAAAAAATCCACTTTTAAGGAAATGATGTGTTCTTGTCATAAATAAATACACATGATCTTCTTGGAATTTTAGTTTTTTTTTCTTTTTTCATTGGCATTATCCACACCCTTCTTTTTTAATTTTACAATTTCACAATTGGAGTTTCTCATTTTAGTGCTGGTTTTTTAGTTTACACTTTTAAATCCTTATCATTTACTTTTATATATGTAGAGTTTCCTTGGACGTAATGAGCATTACAATATAATGTAGAGGTGAGTAAAAGCGTACATTCGATCCTATTTTGATCCAAAATTCGTGTATCCGATTTTTCTGGTTGTTAAAAATGTGATCCATTTTTGATCCAATTTGAACCGAATATTCAGTTTTCAGATATCTGATTTAAACTGGATGAGATTATCGAATATCCGTATTCGGATTTCATTATATGCTATAACACTTTCATTTTTAAATTTTATTCAATTCTTTTTTTTTTTTGAAAAATGGTAAGAGATCTTATTCCATTCTCCAAAAGGATATCAAAGTAGTATCCTATGGATCGAGTCAATTACAAAATTTTACTCAGGCATTCCCAAGTGTAAACAAAGCTATAGGTTTCAATTTTGGAGTTTCAAAACGTATAAAAAAATGTTCAACATTTATAATTTACATTGAAAACTTATCAAATGAACATAACATGCATCCAAAAGTTCTAAATCAAATAAATTAAAGTCTACACACACTTTAACATTAAGAAAACAAGTATTCTTTGTACACCTGAACACTAATATTATACTAAGTTACAATAAATTGTACACAATAAGTATATCTAGTTTAGTAGATTATTATGATAAAACTTCACAAATTTCCTTCAAATTACTTTACTTAGAATAACAATTTTTTTGTTACAAAAAGCAAAAACGGATCGGATACTACCATACTGGATATCCGGATTTCAAAAATCCAAATCCGTATCCAATCCGAATTTATGAGAAAAAATTCAGCTCGGATATCCAATTCATTAAAATTGGATGAAAAGTGGATCGGATATGGATCGAATCACGTCTAATTAAGTTGCCACAAACATATACTTTTGTGGTTAAATTGCCACGAAAATTATAAGTTTTGGGTTAAATTACTATGAAAAAGATATTTACGTGGCTAAATCGCCACAAAAATTACTTTCATGCCTTTTTAAAGAAAATTTGCCACATTAGAAAAAATTATGTTTCTACCTTTGCCACGAAATATTGATGATTACAACTAGTTTGCCATAAAAGCATATAAAGAACTTAGTACTTTTTCCGTATTACAATGCACTTTAAAGAATATAACGTCCATACTTTTTTTTTTTTTTTTTTTTTGAAGGGATGTATATAACGTCCACACTTAAATCACAAAATAAGCTTGGTTTTGATGGTTATACGGAGATAAATTCTAGAAGCCTCAAGTTTAAAATTCTCTTATTATGCTTTTGATTAAAATAAATTCCATCCATTATTGCTTTCCAATTAGGCACTAATAAAAGTGTGCCTAATAAGTTACTTGCCACACAAATAAAATAATCGTGGCTAATAAAATGTTGACACATGTCATTTTGTAATTAGAATTTGACTCGCCACTGATACAAGTGGCTATAATTCTAGTTAAAGCCACTATAGCTTTATTCCCGTGCTAACCATTTTGCAACGGCGGCCTTGTAGGCCACAATAGATCGATCATGGAAAAAATTTTCGTGGCGAATTGCTTTTGTTACAGAAGTTTTCTATATTAGTTACAAATATTCTAATGGCACAAGTGATCATTTGGTGTATTGAGCAGATAAGATGAATCAGTTCAGTTTAATTTAGTTTCAGTACGTCAACTTAAATTATAAAAACATGCCTTAAAATATGTTTATTTATGATAAATTCTTGTATGTACCTTTCAGGTGGTACTACAAGAAATATGTTAATTTAACCAAAAAAAAAAAAAAAAGTTTATAACATACCTAAAACACATAGTCACATTACCCAAGAGATACTTAACCCACTGGTAAACAAGCATTAGTTTATACAACGGGTCACTGGTCGAAGTCTCCTGGTAAGCACCTACACGATTTTATACGTGGAATACCCGAGGCTTTGTGTTAGGAGGTGCCTTTTAGCCACACCCAAAAAGGTAGGAAGTTCCTCCTTTCAGAAACTAGGAAAAGAAAGAAAAAAAAAACTCAATGTCACATTTGTATGTTCATATTAAAGGTATCCATTGTTGACAATAATGACTATCCTCTGTATTGGCTTGTAGGGAAACTCACAGCATTTATCCATCATGCATGTATTGTTATAGCTTTAAAAAAAATGCAATTATAACAACCCTTCTAGTTTTTAGGAAGGATTTCTTAACATACGTTACTGAATTGTTCTTCTCAGTAAGCAACATTACACACGCCGAGACCGTTGCTTTCCATGATGAGATCAGACGATGAGTTAATTGGCTTTTTCCATGATGCCAAATCATCTCCACAGATGAAGCTTATTTATCATGTTGTGCTGAAATAATAATACTCATTCGAAATTAGTCTGTCCACTTGATGGCATACCTTTTTCTTTCTCCAAGACAAGAGTATACCATTTTTTATGTTATCCTTATGGTCAGGCTGTATTTAAATACTCCATCCGTTCTTAAATCAAAGTTACACTTTCTTTTCCGCAACTCACATCGGAGGGAGTATTTAATGAAGAAATCCTTGCCTGACTAGGTATGTTACATTAGCAACAACAAATCATGCTAACTGTTAAGAAAAATTAGAAGTGTAACATTTTTGATGTGAACGTACCAAAACGAAAGTGTAACTTTACTTTATTTATGAGTGGAAGAACTATTAACTTTTTCTTTTTGTTTTAACAATCTTTTTGGACCAAAACCAATCCTTTTCACAACGATTCAACCTAAGAAGTAATCAAGCAATTTATCCGTTCAAAAAAATTGAAAATAAACTCAACCCTACTTGATAGATGAGAGTGCTAAACCAGTTAACCACTCACATGAAGCATTTGTTAAAAATATCAATTTATTTTCCTGGTTATAATTTAAATATCATTATTAATTGAAGTACTTCCATCTCATACAAAGTGTCGCGCGTTTTTGTTTTTCAAAATCAAACCGTGACCATTGATTTGTCACAAAATATAGCAGGAGTAGTAAAAATTTGAAAAGATGATACTCTATCTGTCCCACTAAAATGTTGTCAAATGATAATTGGCGCGAATATTAAGAAGAGTTATTTTGTGTTAAGAATGCCAACAATGTCCTTACATTGTAAGGACTGCAACATTCAAGCAAATATCACCTAGGTGTCAAGGGTATTAACTCAAATCAGATTTGGAGTTTTAAATCCAATTCCTAATTGGGACTTCTTACATGGTCACTACTAAGGCAATGTTTGGAAAAATTACTTGTAGCGGTAGCTATAACTTCACAAAATCAGTTGCGAATAGAGAAAATAGTTGAAGTTTGCTATGAAATGGTAATAAACTAGTTGTAATAGTAGTTGCAAATTAAAAGTTAGTATGAGTAACTTCACAAAATTAGTTATAACTTCATAAACGGTTTGGTAGATGAGAGTTGAAAAAGTTAACCGCAAGCTTTTTCAAGCTCAAACTTTTATTCAAAAAGCTAATTGTTTTTAACAAAAATTACTTAAGTAGTAGCCACGGAAACATCATTAATTTGGACGAAACCAATTTGTGTCTGTAGTCGAAGCCAATATGTGTGTGAACAGATCTAAATGATATATATAAACGCCATGAACTTAAATCTAATGGTACATATAATTTTTTTTTAAATAATAGCTATCATTTTGCATTTCCAAACACAACATAATTAATTACTACTCCTTGTATTTTTTTTGGCGCCACATAATTAATGAATTTAAACATAATCCCTAGCAAAGAAGAAGTAGTAGCAGGTGACAAAGCAGATAGACTTTGCTGGAGGTCCGTACAACTATTATAAATAAGAGGATCTTCGCTCCTTGTTTCCTCAAGTTAAATTGAGACGGTCTCATTACTGAGGTTAAGTGTTAAGAGCATTATAAGTAACTTGTTAAGTTGCTCTTCTTCCCTTCCTTTTTCCAAGCTGGTAAAAATTACACTTCTTCTGTTTATAAATATTTTTTCTTTTAATTTCTAACACCTCAAAAATAATTTGCCTTGGTTTTGTAATGCTCCGGTATAAAATTATAGTAGTAGTTGTATTTTCAAAATTATTCCCGGGTTTATCTCAACTTTAGTTTATGCAAATATAAAAAAAATAAGGAAAAAAAGAGAGATTTTGATCAAAATGCAACAAACTTGTAGTTATACAGAAATAATACTCTTTCAGAACATTGGAGTCGTACCTTTTGTAGTCGTCCCTAATCTAATTCCTATGTTGTACTTTACATGTATGTCTTATCTTTTTTTACATTGGAGTATTTTGTTTTACTAATTAGGTGTGATTCGCATATTACAAATTGGACTTATAATGGGATGAATAGAGTTATTTTAGTGCGGTTTACACTATTCTGCATTAGCAATTATTAGCTTGATGAAATTTGCCAATTGATTTTGTGTCTAATTTCTTGTATGTAGCTTGAAATTTGCGTTCATATACTGGTACACAGAGCTTTCACATTTATCAATGGATTCTTCAATGGAGGTTCAAGATGATGTAGGTGATCTTTCAATGTTGATGGAGAATGACCAAATTCGAAAGCTCGCTGACCTGTTGAGGAACAACGAAGAGCCACTCATGTCATCGGTCATAAAATCCCAGACTGAACGCGTCAAATACCTCAAATCTGTCAATGATGCTCACGACAACGTGATCAGCCTCCTCAACAACAGCAACGATCTCAACGACAAGTATGCCGACTCAGAGAATCCAGAAGTCGCAAGTATCGCTCAGGACGTACTTGACTACATCAAGTACGGTCTCAACATGAGCATGCAAAATGTTCGGAACTGCTGCTTGCGAGTCAGCTGCATCGACAAGATCAAGACCCATTTCGACTCCCTTGTCACAGACCTCGCAGAACTTGACCCTGAGAACGTGACCAATGTTCGACTTATGGCTAAGGATATCGCCAAGTATAAGGAGTGTATGTGGGAGTATAGCAGCAAGTGTCGCAGTGGCTCTGCCCGTGCTTTATCCAAGGCTTATTCCATGATGCTCAAGCAAGAAGGGATCAAGTTTCCTGACCTTGTTGAAAGGTACTGAGTAATGTTATAGGTTACCACGGGTGACAGTAATTTTATGTCACCACTTACTAACAAGGGAAATTTAGAAATATAAATTCGAATAGAAGATATTAAAAATAGGAAACTAAATCAAATTAGATGTGAAAAATAGAAATTTGGAGACACATTTTATTATCTCCACAGGAGACCTATAGAATTATTGATATATGAATACTTTGAGTCCCATTTGTTTGAAACAATTTGATTACTTTTAGGGGGTCAAATTTTGCTAACTTAACCAATTAAAGAAAAAAAAAACAAAAAAGAAAAGAAGAAAGGAAAACCAGTTTAAATTAGCAGATTAGACCGTGAAAAAGTCACAATATGCAAACAAAATGGCACAATTAATTTTTGTAGAACCCCATTTATAGACAATAGTCGCAGTATAATAGTGAATAATGAATTCATTTCCAATCAAAGATCATACATAAATTGTGCCTATGTGATGCGCAGGCATAAAAATGATCTTGGATACAAGGGTGAATTTGAGGCTTTGGAAGAGTCAGAGAAGCTTGCGGTAAGTAATTATAGGTAGATTATTATTATCAATGTCGGGTATCTTTAATTCATGGGCTTTAGAGAATAAACAAATGCCAATAGGAATCGAATTCTCAAACTCACGACTCGATGAACGAGCAGGTGTACAATAGTATCATTGAAGAATCAGGCCGGGCAAAAATCCCGATAACGGAAATGGCAAGTACCGCATTTGGAGTGGCAGTACTGGTAGCGACTGCAGGCATAATGGTGTGGGACATATTCACAGCAGAGTTCAAGCTCGAGGCGATTCTTAAAAACGGCTTGTCAGCATTGTCGGAGGTTGGGGCCTTCTTTGTGCAAGTAGCGGTTGAGGCCGCGGTGACAGAGGCGGTGGTAGACCTCGAATTAGGGGTATTCGCGGTGGCAGTGGCGGGGTTCGTGGCGGGTTCTGTGGCGGGGCTTCTCTTTGTGGCAGTCAGCGGGTTGCTTATTGACTTGATATTTGGGTCAGGGGGTAAAGTTGCGCCTGATTTGAGTGAGCTTAAGTTCCACACGGCCGTGATGCCTGATGGCATGGCTTTCGCCAATCAAATTGCTCACGACTCCTGATTTCAAACTTAAGTATTAGCACGGCTGTGCTGAAGCCTCGAGATAGGCCTGTTGTACTTGTCAGGACAAATAAAGCTGGGATATATTTTGATTCTTGTGTTAAAATAAACCTTTGGACTGCTACGTTTGGAAATTAAAGACGATGTAAAACATTTCAAATTGTATTTCCTCAATAAATTTAATTTGCATTTGTTAAAAAAAATAAAAATAAAAATTAGTACTCCATTATGGTAGTTAATTTAAAGATGTTATAGAAGATGGAATTTGACCGGATAGGCTATAATATATTCAGAAGATGGAAGAAAATTAGCACCGAAAATTTGGATGTAGTTCATATAACTGCTTGGCCTCTATGCACTGACGTTTCTGGAGACATGGTGGTTCAGAACTAGTAGTACTTTTTCCGATAGGTGACCCAACTCTAATAAATGTCTATTCAAAATTAAGCTGTGAGCTACTTACCGCATGTTTTATTCAATTTATTTTAACCGAATTGAATTATACATAGTTTAAATATGAGAGAAAAATACGTTGTAGGACTGAGTTGAACTAATATAAACTGAATTGAACTGATTGATGTGGGGTTGGTTTGGTAGGGGAGGGGAGGGGGGAGGAGAGAGAAGGTAACATATAGAGAAGAGGTTTGTGAGTGAAGAGTAAGAAGAGGGTATTTTGGTCTTTTCGCATGCCCACTTAACAACAATCTAATGGAAGTTAAGTGTTAGGGATGTGGTGCTCATTAAGTTTATTTCGAGGGGTAGTTGGTGCATGAAACTTAAAAATTGGGCACTCTGTGCAATTCGCCAAACCACAGGGGTACACTGTGTAATATTCATTTTTTTTGGATAATTAGAAAGGCTTTTGTTAAACGCCGAATCACGCAAGTCAAGCATGCTACATAAATCATTCATGTGGAAGTTCTATATCAAGCACAAACCTAATCAGGATGAAAGTGACTCCACACCCTACCCCCGATTTGATCAAGATGAAAGTGACTCCACCTTACCCCCTCCCCCCCACCTAAGAAAACGTCTATTCAGAGCACCCTAACAATCAAGACACCCACAGACCATACCCTTACCAAACAAACGACAAACTTAGGACACCAAAACCAAGCTACTAAAATGAGCGAGAAATGTTATACCCATAATGGTTATGAACCAAAAAAAAAAACAAAAAGGACTGTAATCAGTGGAGGCCCACATATTTTATCACTTTTGCTGGATATTTAATCATTAAAATGACATAAATATTTAAATACTAACACAAATTATGGACTTTTTTTTTTTTTTGGAAAATTTCACGTGGTACCCTTGAACTTAGGCGAAATTCACAGCGTACCCAAAATTTTCATAACCTTCATATGGTATCCCTG